>PVKC010014152.1:0-22360 GCA_004027635.1 Crocidura indochinensis
GAACGGGGGACCATATGGGATGCCAGGATTCGAACCAACCACCTTAGATTCTGGGTCAGCTGCTTGCAAGGCAAATGCCCCCGTGCTATCTCTCCGACCCCCAAGTTGTTCGTCTTAAGCCTAGAGTTGATACATAAAACTTTTTAACCTAGGTTTATTTTTTAATCTAAATTTTGTGGAATTTAATATTAATGAGACCTGACAGATGACATATATAAACTAGCAAAAATTTTTTCATAAAGCCATGAGCAATATACATCAAGACCCCAGTATTGTTTATTTCTGTTAGCTTATGGTTCCATTTCAACATATTTATCCTATGGAAAGTTTCACTAGTATACAAAAAGGAGTTCAGTGGAGTTTTTATTGCAACAAGGAAATCTCAGAATTCAGCATGAGAATTAATAAAGGATTGGGCAACTGATTAAGTAACTGTAAATGTTAGTAATTTAGTAGCAGTGCCTGTATATAAATTATTATTTCACAGATTTTCATATTCTGATACAATCCACATCTGAAACCTACTAATATATTAGTACCTCTTTAATAAACGGGCAGACTGAGAAAGAGGGAGAAAAAAATAATTTGTTCAAAGTAAAGTGGTTAGTAAGTGGTAGAGGTTTATATTCAAGATTGAAAGTCTGATTCTGGAGCCCACAACACTCTACAACACTCTACTTCAAGTACATCTAAGTAATAAAATATTAAGCAGTCTCTTGAAAAAGGTTAAAGAACATGAGTCAATGTTATGATGTGTTAAGTGAAAAAAAAACAAGACATAAAAATCACGCATACTCCAGCTTTTGTTCTAGAAAAGTATATACAAGTATATATTAATAGTGATTATCTCTGAGTGATAATTTAGATCACTTAAGTTTTCTTTATTATCTTTTTCTAGCATTCTATAAATTCTAGTAATAAACTGGTATTTCTGTTACAAGGGTAGGAAAATAGACTATAAAAAGTGCCAAACGGGAGCCGGGAGGTGGCGCAGGAGGTAAGGTGCCTGCTGCCTTGCCTAGACGGACCACGGTTCGATCCCCCGGTTCCCATATGGTCCCCCGTGCCTGCCAGGAGCGACTTCTGAGCACATAGCCAGGAGTAACCCCTGAGCGTCACTGGGTGTGGCCCAAAAAAAAAAAAAAAAAAAAAAAAAAAAAAAAAAAAAAAAGTGCCAAACATCTTAGCATTTCTTTCTTCTCTCTGTAATTGAGCATTTTTAGTGCTTCAATAAAAAGATTCTAATTTCACTTATATATTCTTTATGTTGCTGTTCCTTTTATCAAAGAACAAAATTTAAAACAGAATTTCATATTTAAAAAAAAACAAGAACAAATTGAAGTTTTGTTTTGTTTTTTTTCCAAAAAATATAACTTCCATTTTCTTCTTTGTATTGCGACCTTGATACTGCCCTACAAAGCTCATTTCTAATATTTTACTGTCTCAGTCCCAACCCTTATTTCCCCTCATCTTCCCATGTAAGTGCAGCTCATGACATGAAGCTCACCACATAAAGTGATAAGTGCAGTTAAAGAAATGACTACACTGAAAACTATCATAGCAATGTGAATGAAGGAGGGAAAAAGAAAGCCCGTTGGTGTGGTGGGGAGTAGGTAGATCTGGGGAACTGGTGGTGGGAATCCTGCACTGGTGAAGGGGGGTGTTCTTTACATGACTGTAATCATACAACTACAATTATATTTGTAATCACGGTGTCTAAATAAAGATAATTAAAAAATATAACTTCCATTTTGATGAATAAAAAACGATCAACCACAATAGCAGGAATAATTGGTTTTAGGAGTGGTGGGGCATAACCCAGAGGCATTCAAGAGTAACTCCCTGTTCTGTGCTCAGAAATCACTGCTGGCTCTGGGGACCACATGGGATGCGGAGGATTGAACCTGTGTCCATCCTGTTAGCCGTGTGCAAGGCAAATGCCCTACCACTATGCTACCACTCTGGCCTCAGAAATAATTGAAGATTATTAAACTTCAAGGTCCCTAAGAACCCTCTTACTATGCATTTTTTGATTCTTATTCTTAGGGGCTGGACTAATAGCACTGGGAAGGGTGTTCGCCTTGCATGCAACTGACCTGGGTTTGATCCCTGATAACCCCGAGTACCACCAGGTGTGACCCAAAAAACAAAAAAAGACTCTTTTAAACATGTGTTATTTTTAGAAATTTGAGGCCTCTACATTTCTTTACTTGTTTATCCCCATTCTGGAGAAGCCTATGTTCTTTTCCGAACATATACTTCTCTATTTCTCTCCTCTCATACCTTTCTAAATCAATTTTGATAAAAACTAAAAAGAAAAGAGGGGTAGTACTTATCAGGGTTTAGTGTAGGGAAGAAAGGTTTTTACCCACAGCATAGATAATAGGAAAGAAACAATATGAAAAACAACAGTAACAATGCGTGACTGTAAGCTTAACCCAAAAGAACTATTCCTCAGTCTAAAAATAAACACACAATATAACAGATATATGTACATATACAAATCCATATATATGCATTAGATATGCATATATGAGCTTTTATAAATATTATAAATGCTTTGCATAAATGTATGTACATGCATTTTATGTCTGAATGCTGCATACATTTTGACATCAATGTTGTACATTAATTTTTCAGTAAGGTAGGATAAAGTTGAAAAAAACATAAATATTCCAAATTTTTAAAGAATCTCATAGTTAATATTAACATTCTAATCATCTCTGATTTTTTAGATTTGGGGGACCAAATTCAGTCGTGCTTCAGGGCTTGCTCATAGTTCTCTAGTCTGGGACTATTCCTGGAGATGCTTGGAGGACTGTATATGCTGACAGTGTTGACCAAAGCAAGACAAGCATCTTAACTCCTGTAGTTATCTATCCAGCTCAGACTTTAACCATTTTGAATAAACCATAGCCAAATACACTCATGCAAAATTTTCTTATTGCTATTAATTAAAATCATGTAGAAATTTGAACCATACTGTAGTCTTCTACTGGAACATATTATAAAATTCAGTGTCTCTACAATTCCTTTAAACTCAGCTGTAGTTCATTTTTATAATCTTTAGCATTAGCTTTATGTGCTATGAAACAGGTATCTATACTTTTAATTATCTATACTTGTTCAGCTACAGAGCCAAGAACCTTGTGTCAGAATTTAGTTGTCATAAAACATAAATTCTAAGTTAAAAATAAAATGTCTCAAGATTCACCGGTGGATGCTAAAGTCACCTCTAATTGGAAGAAATTTTTGTCATCAGAACTATTTTGTTTTGTTTTTGTTTTGTTTTGTTTTGGGGGGGCCCACAACCAGTGACGCTCAGGAATTACTCCTACTATGAGCTCAGAAATCACTCCTGACTTGAGGGAACACGTGGGACACTGGGGAATCAAACTTCGGTTCATCCTGGATCAGCCACGTGCAAGGCAAACGTCCTACTTCTGCGCCACCGCTCAGGTCCCCATCAGAACTGTCAAGACAGTTCATAAGTACAAAATTTTCAGTAATCTAGGGTGGCTTTAGGAATGAAATTTCACAATTAAAGCCTACTTAACAAATCTTAGAAAAAATATGAAATTTATATGGGAAAATGTTTTATTTTGTGCTTGTCAAAAGCTGTAAAGTCCAAGGATTAGGCCTGGAGAGATAGAAGGTAGAGCACTTGCCTAGCATCTGACCAACTCAATTTGATCCCTGTCATCCCTGAGCACAGCCAGTTGTGGTCCCAAAACAAACAACAAAACAAAACATGCCAATAGATGAAAATTAAGCCTCTTATGCACGTCCTCTTAAACTTAAAAAGTAATGTTGACAGTGAAATTTTCTATACACAAACTGGCAAATTTTCAGTTAACATCAAAGTAACATCAGTAAGAAATTATGAACTAAATAAATGTTTGTAACTTTAAGAACTAAACATGTTTGCAACTTAAAAAATAAATCACTGATTCAAGTTAAAGCAGGCAACTGAAGTGGAGTCTATCTGACATTTTTAAATAATATCTATATGTCTCTTCAAATCATAAACTCAAAGCAAAATTATTCAAAATTAAAATATTTCATTGGCTTTTCACTTTATTTAGAAATAATGAAATTGTATATGTATCTTAAATTTTTATTATAAGTATCTTAGGTGATCATTGTGAATTTTCAAATGATTTACTAAAGATGATCATTTTCCTCAATTTGTGTATCTTTTATTAGAATCTAAATGTAGCTAAAATTTTCACAAAATCAAGTTACAAATAAGAATACTTGAAATGTGGCATTTCACACATATATTCTTCTAATCAAGACTACCACTGGATTATCATATTTATACATGAGAATTAGTTATAATGTGAATAATAAGATGATGAACAAACTGTTTTCAAAATATAATTTTACTGCAATAAGACTTTCATCTTTATCATATTTACGTAAGTTGTTCTCAATGTGCATACTAAATACAAGAAAGTTGAGTTGTACAAAGAAATAAACCATTGCTATGTGACTGGACATGTATTACCTAGGTTTCAACTACCTCATTCCTCTGAGAATTAACTATTTTAAACAACATATATCTGTACATGTATTTGTAGGAAAAAATCTTTATATTAGAAAAGTCATAAAGTCTTCAGAGGAATGCATTTAAAATTACACTAAGTTCTACGATAGGTAATGGGACTATGACATCTATCAAATGAAAGAAGACCATAAAGTAAAATTGCAAAGTATATATTGTTAAAAATATTTTGCCTTTTCTGCAAGACCTTAAGCCATAGTAAAAAAAAAAAACAAAACAAAAAAAAAAAAAAAACTTAAAAATATCAACATTTTACCAATGATACAAATGCCAAGGAGCAACAGAATTGCCTAAATCATCATAAGAGAAGACTAAAGCATGGGTATTCATTAATATAGCTAACTACCTGTTAATAGTGGACATGCTCAAAAGAAAATGCGCAAATTTAAGAGTAGAGAAAAACAGAAAAGGGATCAACAGAACTCAGATTCTCTTTGTAACATACAGGGCAAATACTATCAGGAACTGCCCCACTGTTCCAAAACGAAATTCTCTCAAGAAAGAATTGCAATTATTATTACCCATTCTTTGCTGTTAAATTTCTTATCACCAAGATTACATAAGGCCTGCATACCAAGTTCATCGTGCAAACTGCTGCCGCCTACAGCAGATGCATTGTCATGTGTTGCTTCTAAGTGGACACTCCCATTTCTCACCAGCAAGGAGGCACTAGCACTGAGCACTGCAGCCTGGGAAGGGGGACGGGACTGCACTTTGACCTGGGCTGTGGACTGCTGGCCTTGTTGACCATCTTGAAGGCTAGGAAAAAACATGGATTGGGGAGACATTACAGGGAAGAAAAGAGAAAACAATAGCTAAAATGAAGTCAACATAGAAAATTGATTTTAAAAAAAGTTTCCAATGTAACTTAAGAAAAAACAAATTTGTAAAATATAGAGACTATATTGCCAGCTTAAATATTCTGGTCTTTAGAAATTTGATTCATAGTGATGAATACAATAAACATTTAATGCCTGTGTGAATTAATTAAGCTAACTTTTCTCCTAAGGCAACAAAATTTGAATAAAAGGAAAAAGAGCAGCACATAAAAAAAAATCACAATGTTAAATATATGTAGACTGCAGATTATTCCAAATATTTCAGTAAAATATATGTACTTTTATATATGACCCTGTGATGATAATTCTAATTTATTCCTCCAAATATTCTATATCCCAAATTCACAGTAAGGCAGAAACTATACATGAAATCCAAAGAATCGTTGCCAAATGCAACCAACATGACAATTTTGAATCAAAAGAAAACCACAGACTAGTACAAGAAAACCAGAATAACACTGACTCAGCCAAGTGAAATGCAACAGACCACAAGGATGCTGGAAGAAGTGTGATTAGTGTGTATATATATACATATATAGTTTTCCTTTGAAAATCTAACTCATATCTGAAAAGCCTGGTCATAGTAATTACATTCCCTTACTAGATTTTGTCAGTCTCTTTCAATCCATACCCATTTCATTAACAAGGTATTTATAAAAATCTTTAAAGTCAAACTGAAAACCAGTAATCAGTCATGATTATAAACTTTCATAAATGAACAAATATTTAGTGTTTCATTATAAATTATTTGCTAAAATTATTAAAGTTAAGAAATTATATTAACTCATTTTAATTTTAAAACTATACAATTGAGCATCCTTACTACTGTATTCAAATTCATATTGATGAAATTCAAAACACTGATATAGTTACCATGTTATTCTCTAGTCTTATACTAAAATTATTAGCTCTTTTAGGGAAAACTAAAGTTGGCTTCATTTTATAAGATTTTTATATAAAACTTATCAATAAGAATCAACTTCTTTTTAATTCAGTTAATGCAAGTTTCTCAAATGTCTGTAAAACAAACTTATCTGCTCCAGATTGTAAAGTCATGTGTATGTAACTTGAAGTAGCCATAAAATAAAAGACTACATAGAAAATACTGTACTAATATTTAAGACATGGTATGACAAAAAAAAAAAAAAAGAAGAACACTTTGGAACTACACTGGTACAGAAGTCTTGAGAATACATTTTTAGTAACAAAAATTTTAGTTCCTCTGTTCAACCACATTCCGAGTACTCAAGAACCATAACATTTAACTAGTGGCTGGCATAGCTAAAAGCTACAGACCACAGTACTTAGGCATTACTAATCACTGTCTACCACACTAGACTAGACAGCACACTATAGAGTTCTAATAAACACCATTACCTGGAACATAAATTTTTTGGCTTCTTTTAGAGTACTTTTAGAAAAGTACACATAGATAAATACAGACCATGAAAACACTAAGACCTGTCAATCCATTACTGACTATATGGGTGGGACTCTGAATAAAACCTTCATTTAATAATATCTATGGAGTAGAATTTGTGTAGAATAGGAACAAACAGATGATCTTGAGAACTAATAGAAGCAAATGTGTTTGTATCTTTTCTACACACACATATCTATATGTGTGTATTTTATATGTATATAATAAAATCTGTTCCTCTTCCTTAGGAGCTATCTGAACATCTACAATCCTACCAAAATGATAAAAATATGTAAAGTGATCCAAGTATCATGTCCCTTCAGATACAGAAATAGACTATAAAAATGAGCTTAATGTTCTATTAAAGTTTTCACTTGTAGTCATATCAAAAGATGCTATAGAGCCATTTGATATCCTTTATGTGATTGTATTTTAAAATACACTAATCACCAATATACACAAATATATTAAACATTTTTAAGTAGTAGGAAAAACACAAAAATTAACTCTTGAAACAAAGAAAATCAGCCAAATCTTTGTGGTTGACAACGTCCAGGTCTTGAACATCAAATGCTCTTCATAAAATGTTAACGTCTCTTGATTTCCTGATTTCAAAATTCTTCAACAACTAAACTGTCATCTTTGCAGAAACTCTGGGGTATTAGACTTCATCTTAAGCAAAAAATTATCTTTCTCATAGTGCCAACTGTATAAAAAAACTACCAATATAAGAAAAGGTAGTAACTATTTTACACCACAGCAAAGTTAAAGGTTCATAACTACCAACTATCAGCATTACTGATGCACAATCTTAATGATATCACATTTCTCATTTAAAAGTTAGAAATATCCCCCAAGCCAGGAGTAACTTCTGAGCACATAGCCAGGAGTAACCCCTGAGCATTACCAGGTGTGGCTCAAAAACAAAACAAAACAAACAAACAAAAAGTAAAAGTTAGAAATATAGTTATTGCTAAGTTCTGCATTATACTGTTAAGTACTTTCATCTGTCTTTCTAACTAAAATGTAAACTCTTAAGGGTATAATGACACTACTCCTATGAATCTCCAGATTCCAAAGAATATAGTTTACCAACAGTATTTAGTTGATTCATCCCAGAGTACACAAAATGAACCCTACTTTCTAATCATGGATTCTGCTGCTACAATGACCTTTGTTGATTAAAGATCTTTCAGTTCTACAATAGTTTAGCATTAAAAATAAAATAGAACGAGCTTTTCCTTCTTATCCCCCCATATTTACTGATGATTGCTTTTCACTTTAGTCCATAAACTAGAGTTATAAAAGAAGTGAAATTATAGTTGTAAATATAAATGTAGAACTACTTACAATAACATGTAAATACAGAACTACTAACATAGTAGTATACATTTTTTAAGAAGTTATCTTCTTTTTCAACTCTAGTAACTGGAAAATATATATCTATACAGCCTGGAAAAAATGCATAAACAGCCTACCTACAATGCTAATAAAATGAAAATGACTTTTTTTGGGGGAGGGGGTTTTGGGCCACACCCGGTGACGCTCAGGGGTCGCTCCTGGCAGGCACGGGGACCATATGGGGAACCGGGGGATCGAACCGCGGTCCGTCCTAGGTTAGCGCAGGCACCTTACCTCCAGCGCCACTGCCTGGCCCCAAATGAAAATGACTTTTAAAGATAATTCTAACATACATAAAATGTTACAAAAACTCTCCCTGAGGGAAATGATAATATCCCCCCCAATCCTTAGCAATATATTATACCAATTTGCTTTATAGATTTTTAGGAATAATTAAGATTTTACTGATATATATATATTATAATGAAAGCACAATTGCACCTATTCTATTTCTTTTTGAGAAATACTTTTCCAAATTTTATGTGATCATGATACCCAATATTTAACGGTGATAATATTTTATATCGTAAGTAATTAACACCAATATACCTTAATTAAATATTTTGCAATTATGGAAGATGCTTTTATAAACTAATATTTCCCCCTAATTTCTCACAACTAAATTTTTTCTCATTTTATTTATAATGAAGTCAGATTAGTAGATAAAGTGGAATCTCCTAATAGCAATAAGATACTTTTTCCAAAATGTTAATGTAAGCCCTTTACAAGTAGTTTAATAATATCATTTTCGACTTTGATACAGTAAATGCCTACAAAAACACGAATAACTCCTATTTGACTAGCTGTATGAGAATGTAGTTCTTTAATATTCCACCGGGAAGAGGGGGAAAAAAATCTAATCTTTCTATTTTGTTTGATGAGAGGAATTAGCAAGCTCTTAGCAAAGAATGAGAAGGTTTTTTAAAGAGTAAGAGAGTGTTTAAATAAGGCTTAAGACACACCAAACATGAAGTCAGCTAAAAAAAAAAAAAAAAGGACTATAGCAAGTATTTATTCAAAGAGCAAAAAAAGCATAGGTTAGAGAAACAAAAAATAGAAATTGTAAAATGAAGCGCTGCTTTTACTGCATGTGGGAGTAGGCACAAACCTTTAGCAGGAAAAAAATTACATTAGGAAGCAAGCAAACAGCAGAAGAGGGCTTACAAAAAAGCAAAGGTATTCAGCAAAGGTTTCTAACCAATTGTTTTTTTTAAAACTGGTTCTTTTCCATAGTTCTATTGTAAACCTTAGTTGAACTAGTTTTTGCAAATGTATGTATTGCTGCAAGATTAGCAGGAACATGACCTATGAAAAATTAAGTTCCTGGCACTAATAAATCTCAGGGAAATGTGGGTCAGAGAGATAGTGCAGGGTATAAAGGCACACGCAGCCAATTCCCAGCACAAAAGGGTCTCTCTCAAGTGGGCCCCACTAATTGGCCCCCCACTAAAATCTCTGCGGAGTAAAGCAGCATTTAAAAGAAACACTGGTCTGAAGAACAAGAATTTAATCAGAGAAACTGCTTATCTTTTCCAACCAACCATGTGTTCAAATAATCTTTTAAAATTTAAATGTGTTAAAAAATAAATTTAAATAATGGTGTTTCTTGACAGAGAGATAACTTCAGTATATGGTATAACACAGGCAGGCACTGCTTTAAACAGCACAGGCAAAATATCTTTGTCCATCTATACATTCTTAAAGGAAAATACACATTTTCGGAATAATTTTTATACTTCAAATTTATGACAGACTCAGGACATTTGACACAATTGAGGCCAGAGAGATGGCTCAGTGGGATGGGCACATGCTCTGCATGCAGGAGCCCCAGTTTAATTCCCAGCACCTCATATTGTCCCCTCATCTTGCTACAAATGACCACTCAAGCTCTAACAGGGAGTGTGTCCCAAAGTACCATAAGGCATGGCCCCAATCCACCTCCACCCCCCCCAAAAAAAACCTACTAAATTTTAATGGAAATTTAATTGAAATACTATAAATATTTCTTAATTAGGGGTCTTGGGAAAATTTGTAGGTTTTTGGTACAGTACAGATATTGTATGGGTGAGAAATTTCTCATAAGATAAAAAAAGGAATTAGATATATCCGAATGACAGTATTTACTTTGTGTCATTTAACCAGTCTTGATCATTATGAAATAAAACACCTGCTTCAAATAAGTTTTAGTGAAATCAAACAAATTAGCTCCTCCAACTGAGGCCCAGCTGTGTATTTGATTTCTCAACGTGCTCATCACTCAGTCCACATTTGTTCATATCAGACTTTGTGAAGACAGAGGAGAGATGTTGATACAGAGACAATTGAACAGAGAAAATTCGGAAAGGAGACTCGTGTTAGGCCTCGGCTGACATTTCCATGACTGCCATCAAGTAGCTTTTCAATTTAAAGTCGGCTAAACCTATCTGCTTCTGTTCCAACAGTGCAACACAAGGCATGCACAATGCAATAGGCTCATGGTCACATGCAGAGAAAGGGCTTATAGAGAGGAGGAAAATGGGTGAAAACCAAAAAAACAAAACGGTTTCGGTGCTTTCCTGGGACCGACAGAGCAGGTCAGACAGAAGGTCTGTTACATGCATGCTAAGCTTGGTGGAATTTCAAAATACCGTACCTGAGGGGTGATCCGATGAGCAAGGTAGGAGGGGTAGGGTTACTCCCTGCATTGTGCCGGCGCCGCACTGCCTGGCGCCTAAATGTGCTGCGTTCACGGCGAAATGACACGGCCTCCTCGCTGGCCTGTGCTGCTGCATCAAGACAGACTTAGGTCAAAGAGGAGCCTAGGTCAGAGATGGAAATAGCAGCTGAGCCTATCTCTCCACTGGCTTCCCACCCTCAGAGGGAATCCCACATAAAGAACGGGTCATTGTTTAAAGATGACCTTCCTTCAGTGTTTTCTTTGCTATCTGACCTCGCCGCTTTCTAGTCAACTTCAATTGCCTTTTTAAAGGATCCGTTGCTTTAAATCTTTTTTTCTGAAAGTTTTGCTGTTCATTTTAGCTCCCCTATTTCACCTATAGTCTTCAGAGCTTTAAAAGCATAGGTTCCCACTAAGGGAACAAGTAGTATGTTTTTCATCTAAAGGGAACAGGAAAGGAAGGCGTTAACTAGGAGTTAAGGATGTGAACTTTATCTCACGCTATCCTTGTCCATATTTTGGTAGGATGAAATGAAGCCACTGACTGACTCCCAGGCTGCACAGCTTGGTTTTTAAATGTTCATCTCAAGATGGCATGAATATACTCTATGAAGTGCTTCAATGCATCACACTATATTGAACTCTCTCTACCTAAGGGAAATTGATACCAAGAAAGAAAGTCAAGAAAATGACACCTGTAGAAACTCATACTTTAACCCCAAACCAATGAAGAAAAACCTAAAACCAAGTTTACAACAGTAACAAAATCACAACACTGGCTTAAACTGTATTACATAAAATTTTATAGGACAGTAATAATTACTTTATTGCTCATTGCTTTCATTTATTCATTTGAGTCTAAAATGTAGTTTCCTAGTCATCTGAATATTTTAGGAATCATTCTGATTTTGAAAGAGTATTTTAACACTAGATATAAATAAAAGTTAAGAGCAGGAACAGTCTTCAAACACATAAAAGTTTGAAATAGATTATAAAATTAAGAATGCTATTATTTGGATTCAATTCTACTATAAATAAGCTTTCTTGCCATTTTATATAAACGACTGATGTTCACATTATCCTTCTGCTTAATTAAAAGTCATTTTCACCAAACACTGGTTTGAATCAAACGTTATTTAAAATGCTTACATTTGTGTCTCTTCCTCAGGCTTTCCTAGAGAATATTCTTTATATAATGATTCCAATATAATATATGGACTACTACCAGAATGCATGAATTTCTGTGTCTATAGGCATTATTTTCTCTACCTGCAGGACCAACAATCACAGAATTATCTTATTTGTCAACTTTCTATCAGTATAACATATAAACTGCAAATTACAGGACATATTATTTCTTTTCAGCTCAAGCACAATAGCGATATCCTAAAATTAAGTAATTTTTACTTACTAAGTAAAAATTGGCTTTCAGATCTGAATCCAAATCAAACTCAACTTTCCGAACTAATATTTACTTTACACCTCCAGTATTGATACACAATAAAAATTCCTTTAAATGTTAAAGGGCTAGCTGATCTTTGCAAAAGCTCATGTACACCAAAATTATATATGATCTAGGACAAATACTGTTTATTACAGCTAATCTTCCAGAACTACGTTATACAACATGGTAACCAGCAGAAATAATTACTAGAATTTAAAAGGAAACCAGGAGCAGCATGGTCACCAAAGGGAAAACTGAAGTCGGCAGGGCAGTCACTGGAGGAAGAAAAAAAGTCACTTGAAGGAAGATATGTGAAAATTAGATGAGTGATTGGTACAGCTGGTGGTAGTTTTTTGGTATAAATTCTTTGGTATAAGTAAGTTATCTTAGGTTATGAATTTTAAATCTCAATTCAACACTTATTTTGTGAAATTGGTTTCTATTTATTTGTTGTTGTGGTAGCAAACTACTACTTAATTTATAGGTCAAGTAATTTCATTTAGAAATGTTAAAGCATTCACTTTAGTCATAGCTATTTTGTTTTAACAAAAAAAAAAGTAAAATTTATCCAAGTATATTTTATAGACAATGGTTTAACTCAAAAAAAAATTCTATCAAGCATAAGCTGGAGCAATAACACAGAGGGTAAGGTATTTGCCTTGGACACTGCTGACCTGGGTTCGATCCTGGCATCCCTTCAGAGCCTGCCAGGAGTGATTTCTGAGCTCAGCGTCATGAGTAACCTGAGTGCCACCAGGTATGGCCCCTCTAAAAATCTACCAAATTTATTCAGTAGGATGTGAACATACACCACATAATCACAGAATACAGAAACTAAGAAGAAAGAAGATAGAAAATAGTTCACTATCTTCATTCTACTGAAGAGTTCATTTTAAGTAAAAGCGAGTTATCCCATAGTCCTAAACAAAAAGACAAACTGCAGTGTCCATTTAGTCAAAACAAAGTTGGTGGTTTTTTTTTCCAGAAAATAAAATTACTTTTCTAATAATCATTCATACTCTGGTACCTGTAAAATAACTATATATTAATATCATTTACTTCCTTAATAAAAAGTTTGGGAGATATACATATTTTTAATACACACCCCAAGATGAACATTTAGACATTCTAACTGACCTAAAAGTGAAGTTAAGATTTCTGCCTATGTTATTTGCAGTCGTCATGGTACAGAGAGCTAATACTAAAAGAATTCTTAGTACTACAGTCACTACTTTAACAGTACTAGATATTACACTATTAACTAAAAAGACTGCCATCATTTGTGTTCAACAAAAAACATTAAACCAAACTCCCCAAAGGCCGAAGTGATAGCACAGTGGTAGGGTGTTTGCCTTGCATGCGGCTGGCCTGGAATGGAACTGGGTTCTATTTCTGCCATCCCATGTGGTTTCCCAAGCTTGCCAGGAGTGATGTCTAAGTGCAGAGCCAGGAGTAACCACAGAGCACCGCTGGGAATAGCCCTCAAAACAAAAAATACATAAAACAAAACTCCACCATTCCAGTAAATGTACTACATTTACACAGATCATCTCTATTTGCCTTAAGTTCCAGAGAGATCAGT
Source organism: Crocidura indochinensis (assembly GCA_004027635.1). NCBI lineage: Eukaryota > Metazoa > Chordata > Mammalia > Eulipotyphla > Soricidae > Crocidura > Crocidura indochinensis. The sequence goes on from PVKC010014152.1 coordinate 13,910, forward strand.
TCTATTATATTAGAACCAAAGAAACTCATCTCCTTTTTTATTTGTTTTTAGCTTTGGGGCCAAATCTGGTCAAGCTCAGGACTTATTCCTGCTTTTATACCTAGTGATCACTCTTGGTGGGGGAGGGGGACTGCTGATATGAAGTATCTGGGGTGGAACCTGGGTCAGTCACGTAAAAAGTAAGCCCCCTACCCATTGTATTAAGAAGCCCCAGAGAAATGTCTTTCAAGCTTAAAATAGTTTGTTGTATTTCAGTCTCATATTTTAAAGTCATAGTTGATACAAATTCACTTCTATAATAAACTCTTTCTGAATCTTTTGTAATAGAAAAACGTGTGAAAAAAATTTTGACTAGAGAATCAAACAGGAGGAAAAAATATACGTTAACTTGGTTTAGAAACTGACATGCTGATACTACTTAAAAGTCAGTATCTCTGGGCCAGAGCGGTGGCACAGAGCAGTAATTTGTCTTCCTTGCTTCCGCTAGCCTAGGACAAACCAAGGTTTGATCCCCCAAGTCCTTCCCACCCCCACCCCCACCCCTGTGTTCCATAGAATCTCCCAAGCCAGGAGCTATTTCTGAGCATATAACCAGGAGTAACCCCTGAGTGTCATCAGGTGTGGCCCAAAAATAACAAACAAATTCAGTATCTCATGGAAAAAAAAAATAAAATTAGCTAGAATATTCAAAGCTCAAGTACAAATTTATGAAAATTTAGCACATTAAGAACAACCGGGGCCCGGGAGATAGCATGGAGGTAAGGCATTTGCCTTTCATGCAAAAGGTCATCGGTTTGAATCCCAATGCCCCATATGGTCCCCCGTGTCTGCCAGGAGCAATTTCTGAGCATGGAGCCAGGAGTAACCCCTGAGCACTGCCGGGTGTGACCCAAAAACCACAAAAAAAAAAAAAAAAACCAAATTTTATGTGTACAGGAGAGAAAATTATGCTCAAATAATTAAAAACATTAATATAAAATATTTCCAAGGACAGATTAAAATTGTGAATTCTGAAACTTTTTCTATTTATAGGAATTGACTTTATATTAATTTCTTTGCTAAGCAAGTTTATAATGATAGTAAGTTTAAAAGAGAATTCCACATAATTAACTGTTTTTAGTGTAAAGACTATAATCATTCCATTAAGTTTGAACATTTAACCTGAGGGCCTAAGGGTAATTCACATACAAATTGCTTTCTTTTGTTTTGGGGCCATATGCAGAGATGATCAGGGATTACTCCTGATTCTGAGCTCAGGAATTACTCTAGGAGGTACTCAGACGATCATGAGATGCTGGTGGATGAACCCAGGTCAACTGCATGCAGTGCAAGTATCCTACTCTTTATAATAACATTCTAGCCCTAAGCTTCTGAAGTGTTGGGAGGTCATTCTTTGAGATTCTAGTTAGTTGGTATAGTGCTCAGGGCCTGGTGGTAATTCATAAAATAGGCCATGCTCCACTCCTTGAAGCCACGGTCCCTAAGGTTTATATTTTAGGTGGCTATGGTCTTACCTATTCCTAATGAGCACAAAGAAGACAAAATTCATGGTACATTGTCTCCTACATCTCAGGATTTCTTCCCATTTGCTTCAGTTAAGATAAATTTGATTAATTATTTTGGTATAACTAATTTTATTATGGGTATATTGAAACAACAGACTATCATTATGTTCCAACTTTAAGAATAAAAACAAACAAAAAATAAATAAAAACAAAGTGGGGCCGTCAAGGTGGCGCTAGAGATAAGGTGTCTGCCTTGCAAGCGCCTAGCCAAGGAACGAACCATGGTTCGATCCCGCGCCCCCCCCCCCCCCCCCCCCCCCCCCCCCCCGTTCCATATGATCCTCCCAAGCCAGGCGCGATGAGCGCGTAGCCAGGAGTAACCCCTGAGCATCAAATGGGTGTGGCCCAATAAAATAAAAAATAAAAATAAATAAATAAAAACAAGGTAAAGGGACATACAAAAGAAAAATTTGATGGAGGAGTAAACACTGTCCACATTTTATCTTAAAAAATTAGAAAGTTATGAACAAGTACAGCTAAAGATGAAATTTGAATACTTGAAACAATGTCAAACACATAACTACTTAAGAAAGGTTATTTTCCATGGAAATTGTTTATTATAGAAAAAAATTAGTAAATTTACAGTGACTATGAAAATATTTTTTGTTTTATTTTGGGCCACACCCAGTGGTGTTCAGGGGGTTGCTCCTGGCTCTGAACTCAGGTGTCACCCCTGGTAGGCTTGGGTGATCATATGGGATGCCGGAACTCAAACCCGGGTCTGTCCTGGGTCAGCCACGTGCAAGGCAAACACCCTACCACTGTGCTATGAATCTGACCCCTTATGAAAACATTTTTATCTTGGTACCTCAAGCAGGTTAGAAACAAATGATGTTTAAAATTACATTAGAGTTAGAGAGCACAGGGATTATGTGCTTGTCTTGCATGCTCTCAACCCTGGTTCAATTCCTAGCATGGTTCTAAGCAAAGCACAGCTTGATTCTTGAGCACATAGTTAGAAATAGTCCCTGAACAGTACTGGATGTGGCCCCAAGCCTCCAGCACCCCCCCCCAAATGTAAAGAAAATTAGACTGTAATGAGACCAAAAATCCAAATATAAATACATCTTCAGAAAAATAAAATAAATATGCAAACATTCTGAGATATATATTCTCCGAGGTAAAACCAATTTTCTTTTAAAAGTCACTTTGTGAAGAAACAAATATTTAAATGATTCTGCAAGAAAAATTTAACCACAATATTTTAGTCTAGAGATGAAATCCATTTTATAAAAATTTATTTTTATTTATTTTCCTTTTCTTGTTCTCTATCAGCCAAAAGTGACACTAACATCAGCATACAAAGATTCAACTCTAATACAGAAACAAAACAAAACAAAACAATGAATCTACTGTTCAACTTTCAAGCCATCATTCTGAATTAAAACCAATTCTGGGAAATGCATGCTTCCATGAAAACATCTTAAAGGATTCGTCTACTTTATGGGCAAGTAAACCAACAAACAAGAGCAAGCAACATTAACTGTGACCAGATTTTAAAAGAATTTTCAAATTCTTACTGATATTTTCCACAATTCTTGGTAGTCAAATATAGTTGAGTAGACAAAACCATTTCAAGAAATTAAACGACACTCTAGAGTCATAACTCATGCCAATAGCTGCTTGAAGAAATACATAGTTAAGGATTATTTACTCTCATAAAAGGCTCCTAATCTTTTTTAATCCTTTGGGAATGGAACTGTCTCAGAAAACTGACTCAGAAACAATTGTGCGTGTGTTTCAAGAGCCACCTAATAATGGTCATTAGTGAAGAATACAGACCTGAACTAATAAAACATCCTTACCAAAAAAAGATTAAAAAGCAGCAACTCAGCATTATAATACAACTACATTTTAAAATGCTCTTTACACCTCTAACCTGAGGTTGACAGTGTATTTATTTACTAGTCAGATGTGATATTAAAATGCAACTGATTTCTCATTAAGAACTTCACCTTTGTTAGAAAGAGAAATACTATGAAGTCGGTTCCTACTACAAAGAATAAGTATGAGCTGGTTTGGAAATTCTAAACACCAACTCTTAATTTATCTCATCAGTTAAAGTATCTGTTCTTTTGTTTTGTTTTGGGGCCATATCTGGCTGTGCTCAGGATTTATTCCTGGCTCTACACTCGGGAACTAGTGGCAATATTCGGGGGCACCATACGCAGTACCAGGGATCTGTAAGGCGACTGTCTTACCTGCTGTGCTTATCTTCTCCAGCCCCACACAACTCTTTTCTTAGCACAAGGCTATTAACTACATTTAAGGAACCTTCTTTGTGCTTTCATACATTCTGGCTTTCTTCTTAGTATAGACTGACTGTAATTCTTCCTAATGAAACCAGGTCAGCTGCATTATACATTCATGACTGCATTGTACTCTTAACAAAGCACAAAATTACAGTACTATGTTGCTCTTGAACAAAATGAAAAATGCTAGTTTTCCCCTGCCATTAACAAAAATCCCTCCATTTTGTTTTTGCTTTATTGGACAGTTATTCCAATCAAGTTCTCCTTTGATGTTAGCAGTGCGTAGCTTCTGTTGCCATTACCTCAACCTCTAGAGGTTTCCCTCCTATGTTTGAGTTTGCTTCTTCTGAGTTGCCACTTGGACTCAGAAATTAGAAATTGGGGCCGGAGAGATAGCATGAAGGTAAGGCATTTGCCTTTTGTGCAGAAGGTCGGTGTTTCGAATCCCGGCATCCCATATGGTCCCCGAGCCTGCCAGGGGCAATTTCTGAGCGTGGAGTCAGGAGTGACTCCTGAGCGCTGCCAGGTGTGACCCAAAAACAAACAAACAAAAAAACAAAAAAAAAGAAAAGAAAAGAAATTAGAAATTAACTTTATTAGAACTCGAGAGTCCCTCTATTTAGAAAACACAAAGATATTTAGTTCACGTTTTTTGTCTATTTGATTGTCTCTCTTTTTTATTTTTTTCCCTGACGCTTAAAATAATATTTGGGTTCAAAATAATCTTGAATTTACGTGTCAGGGCACGAACCCTTCTTATTTATGAATAAATCTGGATGCTTTTGAAAAAACTAATGTCCCCTTAACAAAATATTGTCATTGTTTCCAACACAAAATATTATACTAGAAACTTATTTCATGATTACAGCATAGCAACCCAAGCATTACATTTGAAACAATTTTCTCAGCTAGAATAACAAAGGTTAAGAAATTCGGTAAAAAATAAAAAAAAAACAAGTACAAAGAACAATAGAGCAAATATCAACATTTCCAGTCTGGTTAGTCTTAATCTGCTGAGTCATATAGTTAAGTAACCCAAAAGAAAATCATTTCTTAAAATCTGTCATGCTACAAAACAAGATTTTTAAAGTCACATATATAGTATGTATTATATGCACATGTATTTTTTCATTTGAAAAAAATGAATCTTAAATTCTTAAAGATATACTTTATAACTACAGAAGAAAAAAGTTAACATGCAAAATAGGTCAACAACAGAAAATACTTTAGTCTGAATCTAAAGTATCTGTCTTGCTTAGGCAAGTGAATATTTATGAAATCTATTTTTAACCAAAGTACTAGACTAATGATTAAAGTTACTATGGAAGCAATCACTTACTTAACAGTCAAAAAAATGCATTTAATAAGATTGATACCCATATTAGCTTGACATCATTAACTATATCCCTTTATTAACAATGTTAATAAGATATTGTTCTGATTGTTGGTATTATATGAAAAATAAGGAATTCAAGTGTTTTTACTAAATTGGTTTTCAAAATGAAACAATTAGGTGGTCTCTAAAGGTATTTCAATGTTTATTCATTTTCTTGTATCGTAAGGACAAAATACACTTGAGCAGCATTAAAAATGTCTTGTATAAATAAATTGCAGCACTATTAGGCATTACTACAAATAGTACTAAGCATCTTATATCTAACGCCTTCAATCCTCAGAACCAACCCAAGGTATATTGTATGCATTTTACAAAGAGTGAACTGAGGCTTAGAAAAGGTGATTCTGGGGCCCAGGAGATAGCATGGAGGTAAGGCGTTTGCCTTTCATGCAAAAGGTCATCGGTTCAAATCCCGGTGCCCCATATGGTCCCTCGTGCCTGCCAGGCGCAATTTCTGAGCATGGAGCCAGGAGTAACCCCTGAGCGCTGCCGGGTGTGACCCAAAAACCACAAAAAAAAAGAAAAGGTGATTCTAAGGACTGCCATTACATAAGCCCATGTACTAACAAGAGTGTATGACTGACTCCATCATGCTATTAAATAACCTCCAATGACAATGCTTCAAAATACATTTCCTAAGTTCTACCCTTCTTTAATACCAAAACTACTCAGCTTTAAAAAAAAAATTTTAATTGCCAGAGAATTTAGCAACGCCACCAAATTCCTTAGGGGGAAACATCTGGTTAATGTACAGGCATATGTATGTTATCAAGCAGTGTCCTCTGTTTCCTTGGCCAATGTTTTGCTTTCTTTTTTTTTTTTTTTTTTTTTTTTTTTTTGGTTTTTGAGTCACACCCGGCAATGCTCAGGGGTTACTCCTGGCTCCACGCTCAGAAATTGCTCCTGGCAGGCACGGGGGACCATATGGGGCACCGGGATTCGAACCGATGACCTTTGGCATGAAAGGCAAACGCCTTACCTCCATGCTATCTCCCGGGCCCCAATGTTTTGCTTTCTTGTGGGGAAGAGGTTTGTTTGCTTGCTTTGTTTTGGGGGAGGTGTGGAGCATCAACAAAGATGTTGTTTGATTTGAGTCTTTGTTGTTTTGGTTTGGTTTTTATTGGTGACACTCAGCAGTGCTTAGGACTTAGTCCTGATTCTATCTTCTGGGATCACTCACTTTTAGAGGGCTCAGGAGACCATATGGAATGCTGGAATCAAACTGAGGTTGGCCATGTGCAAGGCATGCCCTACTCATACTATCGCTTGGTCCACTCCTGGATCAACGTTAGGACTACATGATACTTGGTAAAATTAATGTTTTCTCTTAAATTTCCTAACCAGACAAACTTCTGATTTGATTATATAAACAAATCTTTCTCAAATAAGTATTTGAGATTTTGTGTCATTTTATTGTTTTGGTTTCTTTTGAGGTTGCACACAACAGTGCTCAGGAATCATTCATTCTTATTGAGATTTGAGGAACCCCAAGTGGTGTACCAGAGGTAGAATCCAGGTAGGCCACATGCAAGAAAGAACCCTACCAATTGTACTATATCTCATTTTTAAATAATGAAAGTAGAAACATCTCCCCACGTCCCCTATACTCTTAAGTAAAGTACAATCAACTAATAAAATGTGATGAAAATTAATGAAATATAAATCCTCAACCCAGTTAAGCAGTTTGGTTTTGTTCTTATTTTCTCTAGTACATTTTTTTTCTAGTATATACTAGCTTCTAAAAACTCAAATAAAAACAGCCACTATAATGAGGAGGATAAGCTTATTAGCAAGCTTCTGTTACAAGTTCTGTGGGAGAAGACCACAGATCATTTCAACATTTATCCCACCAAAGTGCAGAAAGAAGTTAGTACTTTATTTATTAATAGTTAGTGATGTTTTATTCTATGTAAGAACAAACGAAAGACAACACAAGCTGGAATCTCGGGGAAAAAGATCAAAGGTTAAATGTGCAATTAGAAGCAAGTAAGACTCTATACAACATTTCCTAAAAAGAAAAAAAAATTCCCCATTCCCTCTGAAAAGAAAAATTACATTTTAATATGAAGACAAAATTGATACTGGTTTTATAACTATAACTATAATTTCAGTATTTTACATTTCAGCAATATTAAAATAGTATTTTATCACTCTTAAAATGTATGATAAAGACATATTGAAAAACTGAACTACATCAGAAGGGCAAGATAGAAACTCAACAGGTTAAGCACACACGTGCTTTGCAAGCAGGAGGCCCAATTCATCCCTGTTGTTACATGATCCCCAAAGCATAGCCAGGAGCATCAGATGAGTCAGAGGAATGAGCACCATCAGGTATAGCCCCAAAACAATAAATATACTTATTTATTTATATACTTTTGGTTTTGGGATCCTCATGGGTAACTCCTGGTTTTGCATTCGGGAATTATTCCTGGAGCGCTCAGGGTATCAGATGAGATGCTAGGATAGAACCTGGTCAGTCATGTACAAGGCAAATGCCCAATCTGTTGAACTACTCTTCAGTCCCCTATATTTAAGCTACATTTTAAAACCAAATAATTTATTGCATGTGCTAATCATAGCTGACATATAAAAAATATCACTAAAAGCATCTGAGATCTTTTATTTTGTGTATACGGCTTTTTGGGCCACACCTGGCCATTCTCTGAAGTTCTCCTGGTTCTTCACACAGGAGTTACAGCTAGTGGTGTTCTGGGGCTCTTATAGGATGTTAGGGATTGAATTCGGGTTGGCTCATGCAAGGCAAGAGCCTTCTCACCCACTGTACTTTCTCTCCAGCCTGAGACCTTTCACACAGAACAGCATGATAACAGCAGAAAAGAAAGAATTCGGGGCCGGAGAGATAGCATGGAGGGTAAGGTGCTTGCCTTACATCCAGAAGGACGGTGGTTCAAATCCCGGTATCCCATATGATCCCCCGTGCCTGCCAGGGGCTATTTCTGAGCACAGAGCCAGGAGTAACCCCTGACCGCTGCCGGGTATTGGCTGTGACCCAAAAACCAAAAAAAAGGGGGCCAGGTGGTGGTGCTGAAGGTAAGGTGCCTGCCTTGCCTGCGCTAGCCTAGGACGGACCACGGTTAGATCCCCCGGTTCCCCATATGGTCCCCCAAGCCAGGAGCAACTTCTGAGTGCATAGCCAGTAGTAACCCTTGAGCATCACCGGGTGTGGCCCAAGAACCAAAAAGAAAAAAAAAAAAGAAGAGAAAAGAAAGAATTC
>PVKC010014153.1:0-22393 GCA_004027635.1 Crocidura indochinensis
TTTTTTTTTTTTTTTTTTTGGTTTTTGGGTCACACCCGGCAGTGTTCAGGGGTTACTCCTGGCTCCATGCTCAGAAATTGCTCCTGGCAGGCACGGGGGACCATATGGGGCACCGGGATCCGAACCGATGACCTTTTGCATGAAAGGCAAACACCTTACCTCCATGCTATCTCCCGGGCCCTCACTCAGACTATTTTTAATAAAATATCCAGAGGTATGTTTCTAAAATGTGGGTCCGATCATAGCCCATTCCAGTCCAAAACCCAGAAGAGACTCTCCATTTCCTTGTGAAAAGATGGCTTACCAAGAACTACATCTGACTCTTTATTACCTGTCTAATCCCACTGACTATTCTTTTTTTCCACTCATTTCTTCAAGCATTAATACTCCAAATATTAAAATATTTGTACTACCATTCCTGTCTTCAACATTCTTCTCAGAAAGTCACTTAACTGATCTCCTTACTGTCTTTGCTTAAAAGTCAACTTTTTAGGTGACTGAAGCTGACCCTAAGCACCCACTTAAAATCATAAATTCCATTATGAACATTCTCAATCCAATTTTTTGACATGACTTTTTGTTTACAATAATAATTTCTCATGACATAATTCCAATAGTATTCACATCAGCAGTGTACCCATTCCTCCCCAAAAGACCCAAATCCCCAACTTCTCAGTCCCCTCCACAACCCAGTTGTGTCCTATCTTTTTCTATAGCATTTCATTTTTTAACTTTTGTGTGTGTGGTATAGATGGTATATAGTATATGGTATATGCCTTTCATATATGCAAGGCAAATGTCTTACTACTGAATCAGATACCCAGCCTACTTACTCAGTTACTTTTTTTACTATGTTATTTATACTTCTCCCTGCCATACCTTCTATAACTAGAACGTAAATTCCAAAAGGGCTGAAGTTCAGTTTAGTAATTAATTATCTCTCTGACCTAGAATAGTGACTGACAGAATAGATGTCTATATAAGTTTTTGGAATAAACAAAACACTAAATGCATCAAATACCATATAATGAAGTTGGGTTTTCTTCTGTTTTGTGATTTTGCGTTAACAGAAATTGAATCCAAGCCTCATGCAGGCAAAGCATATGCTCTACTCCCTGCAAAATAAAGATTTTTGAATACAAAAACATAAGACTCCAAATGGTGTTAGGTGAGGGGAGAGAGGAAAACCTACAGAAGGCTTAAAGCATATAAATTAGGGGTCCAGAGTGATAGTACAAAGTGCTTGCCTTGCATATGGGCTGACCCAGATTTAATTCCCAGTTTCCCATATGGTTCCCTGAGTCACCAGGAATGATTCCTGAATACAGAGACAGAAATAATTGCTAAAAATGGCTGTGGTCCCAAAACAAATAGCAAAGACAAAAGGCATATGAATTAATGGGAGATTTCCAAGAGAAATAGTCTTCACTTTGATTACTCAAAAAATCAAAACCTGGGGTTTGGTATAATATCATTATTATTTTTATTTACTATTATTTTTGCTTTTTGGGCCACACCCAGTGATACTCAGGGGTTACTCCTGGCTATGCACTAAGAAATTGCTCCTGGCTCGGGAGACCATATGGGATGCTGGGGATCACGCCAAGGTCTGTCCTGCATCTACCACGTGCAAGGTAAACATCCTACCACTGTGCTATTGCTCTGGCCCCCACAGAAAATTTTTTTAAAAAGTCAATTTGATAGCTGAAAGTTACTGGTGTATAGTGTCTCAACTCCCATCTATGTAGTTAAATAGCAGGCTGAACTTAATACAACAGTATACAATATAATGTACGTTCCTGCCAGATTTTTTAAATTATTAAATTTCCCAAGTTATAGAAATATCTTTTTTATCATAAGTTCCTTTTTTTCTTTCTTCCTTTTTTCTTTTTGGTTTTTGGGCCACACCTGGCAGCACTCAGGGGTTATTCCTGGCTCTGTGCTCAGAAATCACTTCTGGCAGGCATGGGGGACCATATGGGATGCTGGGATTTGAACCACTGTCGGTCCTGGGTCAGCACTTGCAAGGCAAATGCCCTACTGCTGTGCTATCTCTCTGGCCCTCATAAGTCCCTTTTTTTCACTTCAAGTTTATGCTACTGAGATTTGGAATATGGCTACTAGCTAATATCATAATAGAGACTTACCCCAGAAAGACTAAATAGATTAAAGAATGAGATCCATTCTCGTTCTTTCTGAACAGGGAGAGGGGCTAAAAATTCAAAAATGAGCTTCAGGGTGCTAGCACTCTGATATATTGGAACAGAAGTGGCCCTTGGGAGAATAAGGACGTGCTCTGTACATTACTCCTTCTTGGCCTCCAGACCTAGGCCATCTATTACTTTTTCATTTAGATATTTCAGAGGTGTGGTTTGTTCATCAATATTTTTTGAGGACATAAGATTTGGACCACAATTGGCAATGGCAAGAGGCTACCCAAGCTTTTTGGTTAAGGGTTACTCCTGGCACTACTTAGGGGAGCATATGAGGTGCAAGGAATGGATCTGGGCCCATTTTCAAAGAAAGTAGTAATCCTAGATTCTCTCTAGAGAATTTCTAGATTATTTTTTTCAATTAAATATTTTATTTTTAATTATGAGAACAATGATGCAAAGAAAGAGGACAAGGTAAAGTTACAGTGGAAGGACAATCATCCATAAACAGAATTCACAGAAGTCCCCTTGCTTATATCTTTGAACTTTCAGCCAAAGAACATTAAGAAAAATAAAACAGAACCCATGTACAATTATTTTATCCCTCAAGTCCCCAGATTGTAATACATATTTCTTAGCAGCACATCAAGCAATCTAAAGCCATAAAACTTATGTAACTCCTTAAACATTGAAGGCATAGTATTTTTTTACATTTCCATGCACATGCATATTACTTTAAGTTAACCTCAAAAGTGGGTTTTTCTTTTCAAGGATAAGAGTCAAAGGAGCATAGTAAAAACGGTGTTAGAGTGGCAATCATTGTTTGCATCAGCCCACCAAAATGTGGGGGTTATGGATAGGAAAAACCTTGGTCTAAATACAAGGAGACCCTACCCCTGAAGTTTCCTGGCATAAGACCAACTCTAGGCTCCAGGCAAACTAGTTTGCCCAATCCAAATCATTGTCTGTAGTGCCAACACACTTTTATTTTTCACACAGTTTCTGTTGTTGGTATCATGTTTCTGTATTAAAGATCCTGGAATCTGCATATCCTACATTGAAGTCAGGATGTGGAGCGTCTCTAGTTTCACCTCACAATTAAAGGGCAATGCAGAAATCTCTGTCCAGTAGGCAGGTAGTCGATGTTCTTAAGTTTTCTCAGTGTTAAGGGAAATCTCTTTTGAGTAGATAGATGTCAGAGCAGCGGAAGGGTCTTCCCTGGTAGAGGATTACTTCCAGGTGTTGCTATAAAAAACATTGGATGTTTCGTAGATAGCTTGCCTGGTTCAGGGGTGAATGGAGAATGCCCATTCTTCTGAAGCCTGTGCCAGGTCATTGTCAATGTCCAGGGTGTAAGGTCCCATTGCACTACAAGATTTGTGTGTTCCAATCTCTATCAGATAATAATTTATTTTTGTGTACAGTATTTCCCATTTTAATGTGCCTATGCAAACAAGGAACAATGCCACATGGCATTATAAGCCCATATGGGGGCTGCAAGAACAAGTGCAAAACTCCCCATGACATGGTTAAACATAAGCATTAAACTGAGGGACTCTTTCACCGAATATTTCTTATTGAACAGCTCACAGAGAGAAGAAAAGATAAAAAGCAGGGAAAATCTTCACTGTTTAAGAGAATATTTAGTAAGAGTTAGCCGTCAAAGAAAATAGATATAAAATATTCAAAGCCATACGTGTCCATTTTATGTCTTTTGAAATAGTTGGGGGTTGTTAAATCCAGTGCACCACGTTGGTGTGTGAATTGGACTATGCAATACTGGAGTTAAAAAGGGTAAATAGGGGGTACTGATGGTTGGGGGTGATAGTTAAAAAGTGAAAATGAGCTTTACAGGGATGTGCGAAATGGCAGAATACCAGATGGACATTCTACATACACAAAACATAACTTAAGGATAGGATATATTATTAATATACACTGTACATGCGGGGGCTATTGCCCCCGCGCGGTTTTGAACATGTAGACTGGTAAGAAATTGCCAGAGACTGCCTTAGTAAAAATGAGCAGCTCTCAGCACCCCCAAATTTGGACTCATCATTTCTGTCCGCCTCTGACATTGGGGTTTCCCCAGACCCCATGTCCGGTAGAGCCAGCCTCAGGATCAAGAAAGGATTGGTAGATAACTGGAAGCCGCCCTTCTCCCTGAGCCCTCCTCCTCTCTTCACAGGGGGTAGTGGGGGGAAAGCTTGGGATCCCCTCCAAGAGGGACCACCCGACACCACCTTTTCTGGTCACCTGGGCTGGGTCCCAGGGAAGGCCTGGATTCCGGTGGGGGAGGAGAGGAGAGTTTCCAGCAACCTTGGTAGGCCCCCAGCACGCCCAAGCTAGGGAGAAAGCCTTCGACATTTACAGGGATGCGGGAAATGGCAGAATACCAGATGGACATTCTACATACACAAAACATAACTTAAGGATAGGATATATTATTAATATACACTGTGCATGCGGGAGCTATTGCCCCCGCGCGGTTTTGAACATGTAGACTGGTAAGAAATTGCCAGAGACTGCCTTAGTAGACATTGAGGTCTCCCCAGATCCCAGAGCCAGCCTCAGGATCAAGAAAGGATTCGGTAGATAACCAGAAGCCAGGATCTACCTGCCCTTCTCCCTGAGCCCTCCCCACCTCTTCACAGGGGGAAGGGCGGAGAAAGCTTGGGATCCCCTCCAGGAGGGACCACCCAACACCCACCTTTTCTGGCCACCTGGGCTGGGTCCCAAGGAAGGCCTGGATTCCGGTGGGGGAGAGGAGAGCTTCCAGCAGCCTTGGTAGGCCCCCAGCACGCCCAAGCTAGGGAGAAAGCCTTCAACATTGGGGTCTCCTCAGCCTCAGGATCAAAAAAAAATAATTTCTAGATTCTTTTACCGCTTCTTTGTTGGCTTTTGGGCCACTCCTGGTGGTGTTCAGTAGTTACCCTTGACTCTGTACTCAGAAATCACTCCTGGCAGACTTGGAGAACCATATGAGATGCTTGGAATCAAACCCTCGTCTGTCCTAGTTCGGCTGCATGCAAGGATAATGTCCTACTTCTGTGCTATCACTCTGGCCCTCTTTTGTCATTTTTTCAAGTACCTTTGGAATAACCATTTATTTTCGTAAATATTAGCTTGACATTCTTGCTCTTGGTGCCAGGACCAATCCTAGGACCTCACACATGCAAAATATGTGCTTTATGATCCACTGAACTACAATGCAGACCCCAGAGTTATATAATAACCAATAAATGAAGGTAAAATGTTTTCCTGAGTTCTGTGAATCATTTTAACAAATTACTGAATCTTGGCTGACGGTTACTGCAGGAATTCCGGATTTGTATGCAGCTGGCACAGTGTGGGTAGTACAGGGGACTAGAATAGGTCACCCCAAAACATGCTACTTTGGCAAATGAATTATTTTTAGCTAAAGACAACTAAGAACCAACAGATGGAGGAAAAGCTTTTACCTCCCCCAACTGCCTAAAAACAAAGTATGGATTTCTCCTTTTATGAGGGAAATTTCCATTTGTAAAGGTATATCTTCTTAACAGGAAGAAGAAGCTTTTATCACTAACCACTCATTTGTACAGTAAAACAACCTCTATTTTCCATCTATTTTCTCCTTGAACTTCCCCCTACCTTGTCCTCCAGTTTCCAGCAGCCCCATTTCCTTTCCCCAAATGATCTAAGACAAATTAGGCCTCAATTACCAATGTCCCCTATTGAATTTCATTTCTTTGTTAAAATTATTGATGCAGGGGCTGGAGAAATAGCAAGCAGAGGGATGGTGGTTCGAATCCCAGCATTCGATATGGTCCCCCGAGCCTGCCAGGAGCAATTTCTGAGCATAGAGCCAGGAGTAACCCCTGAGCGCTGCCAGGTGTGACAGAAAACAAAACAAAACAAAATTATTGATGCAGAAAGTAAATTAAAAAATATTTTCCTCCCTTCTTAAGAAAGGATCACCAGGGCAATACATTTTAAGATGCCATAATACCAAGAAATGTTTGTAGCAACAAAGAGCTATAAACTCCAAAAATTTTTGAGAAATAGTACAGTAGTTAAGGCCTTTCATACTGCCAAAATGGAGACTTGATCTCTATGCCACATACAGTTCTCTGAGTGCTGCCAAAAGTCATCCCTGAGCACAGAGCTAAGAGTGAGCTCTGAGCACTGTTGATGCAGACTCAAAACCTTAAACAAAAAATTTAAATTAAATGTTTGGAAGGAAAAAAGAAAGGCTTGAGTCTTCCTGCTTCAAACTTGGGGTGAAGGCTAGAACTTGTCTCTGGAAGAGAACATCAAATGTCATTATTCACAACTCTCTAGAAAAGAGGCTTAATCTGAGCTGAGAAAACTTGGAGGAGTGGGAAAAGCATAAATAATGAGCTTCCCAAAGTAGCTCAGAGCCATCAATTCTGGGGTCTCCAAACAACACCTCAAGGGTTGCCCTTGATTTTCCAAACTAATGAGACATTTCCTTTAATTTGGGGTTGTTCTATTCCTGTTCTCTGGAGAATCCCACATTCTCCTTATAATGCGTACTCTCCCTTAATAAAGTTACTTTGATTTTTATCATTTTCTCTAGAAATTCTTTCCTGAATGAAAGACATTTCCTGGAGGCTGGATGACTTCTTTTCCAATGACGCACAAACTCTTAACTTCAGCCTGGAGAACCAGAGCACCTAGAAAATCCAGGATGTAAGGGCCTCAACCATGACATCAAGTGGGTCAAAAGTGCAATTTCCTAGCTGGGTCAAAAGTGCAATTTCCTAGCCATCATCAGGCTGGCAGGACATTAATGCCCTTGCCATGCATAAGTTTGTGAAGACTACCATTCTGGTCTCCTTGATAGGAACTCATCCCACTGATAATACTTCTGCTACTTTTTAGTTAAGTTTAATTCTTGGGCTAACTAAGGAATCTAAGAGTTTATTCCTACTGTTGAAATTAATTTCTAGGACCTGAAGCAACTCCTGATCAGCATGTCTTATCAGCAAACTAAATATTCATGTTCCTATAAGGCCTCTGCTTGATAAAGAAAGCAGTTTTTCAGCCCATTCCCAAGCATTAAGTCAACTCTGGGCTGTATACGTACTCTGTGATCCTTCTCTTTATAAATAAAATCAGATTTACAACCCCACCAATCATTTCCTGCTTCCTTGTGGCTATTTATAATACCCTATAATGACTTTGTAATTATTCAGAAACATTACTAATTGTGAGATACTCTTTATAATACTTGCCCTTGAATAAAGTACATCAGACTAGGGCTAGAGAGACCCATCACTAAGGTAGAGCTCATGACTTGCATGCTGGAGATTCAGGTTCAATCCCCAGTACTACATCGTTCCCTGGCCTGCCACCACCAGGAGCAACCCTCAGCACAGAGCACTGAGTATATTCAAAATACCACTAAATTTTTCCAAAAACAACCAACCACTAAAGAGCCAACAGTTTTACCTTTGTTACACGACATTTCACCAACAGTATCCTAGGCACTCCATTTGTGACTGCATCTACAATAGAAATACGTTTGCAAGACAAACCCACATTTCACTTATAAATCATGACTATGAACCATTATTGTAAGAACTGAATTGTTAGATATCCTGTTAGTTTTTAAAGAGAAACACAAATGCAAGCCACTGCTTAACCAGTGGCTGTGGAATTTGGGGCCAATCCCGCCCAGAAGCATCTGTGGAAGCCTCATGATCAGAGGTGAACTGATACCCCCTCAAGAAGGGTGGAGTCTGACCACAACCAAATGCCTTTCAAGCTGATCCTGTCTGAACCCACAGCTGTGGGTTTTGGGGCTAACCCTGCCCAGAAGCATCTTCGGAAGCCACATGATCAGAAGGCAGCTGGCACCACCAAGAAGGGTGGGGTCAGAGGAGCTAGGCAACACCGCTTTGCTCCAGGCCATGCATATCTACTACTTAATGAACTCTAAAACAAAATGCAGGGGAAAATATCACACTATAGACGTGACAATGGGGAAACAATGCAGGCCAACACCATGATAGAGATTGAAGATGGCACCATCCCCAGAAATTTAGATACACATTCTTCTCCAATGCACATGGGTCATTCTTCAGAATAGACTACATGCTGGCCCATAACACTTACCTCCTTAAAATCAAGAGGAAAGAAATTGAACAGACTACCTTCTCAGATCACAATGCACTGAAATTAGAAGTCAACTACAAAGGGACTCAGAAGAAAATCTTTAACACCTAGAAATTAAACAGCTCTCGACTGAACAACTAGTGGGTCAGAGATGAAATCAAAGAGAAAATTAAAAAATTCCTGGAAACAAATGCAAATGAAAACACAAAATATCCGAATTTGTGGAACACAGCAAAAGCAGTACTAAGAATAAAATTTATAGCTTTGCAAGCACACATCAAGAAGAAGGGGCCTACATAAATAGCTTGATGAAGCACCTTATAAAATTAGAAAATGATCAACTAAATGAACCAAAAGTAGGTATGCAGAAGGAAATAACAGAGCTTAGAGCAGAAATCAATGAAGTGTAAATCCAAAAAACAATCTGAAAAATCAACAAAAGGAAAAGTGGGTTCTTTAAAAAATAAACAAGATTGATAAACTATTAGCAAAACTCAAAAAGAAAGGAGAGAAACTTAAAACACTGGATTATATATTAAAAGGGAGAAATCACTATAGATAATACAGAGATTCAAAGGACAATCAGATACTACTTTTAGAAACTCTATGCCACAAAACATGAGAACCTGGAAGAAATGGGTAAATTCTTGGATACATAATCTTCCATGGTTGAAACAGAATAATCTAAAATATCCAAATGGACCCATCACTATTGAGGAAATTAAAATGGTAACCAAAAGTCTTCCCCAAAACAAAAACTAAGGCCCAGATGGGTTCACTAATAAATTCTTTCAAGTCTTTCAAGAGGAACTACTTCCAATCCTTTTCAGGCTCTTTCAAGAAATTGAAGAAACAGAAAAACTACCAAATAGTTTTTATGAAACTAACATCACCGTGTTACCAAAACTAGACAGAGATGCTAAAAAAAAAAAAACAACAACAACCTATAAACCAATATCCCTGATGAACACAGATGCAAAGATCCTCAACAAAATCCTGGCAAATAGGAGCCAACACCTCATTAAGAACATACACCATGACCAAGTAGGTTTCATGTCAGCAATGCAAGGATGGTTTAACAGATATAAATCAATAAACCTAATATACCATATCAACAAAATAAAAAATAAAAACTATATGATCATATTAATAGATGCAGAGAATACATTCAATAATGTCCAACACCTATTCATGATAAAAACAAGATTGGTATAGAAGGAAGAAACTTTTCTTCCATCTACCACAAGCCCATGGCAAATATTCTCAATGGGGATAAATTAAAAGCTTTCCCTCTAAATTTTAGAGCCTAAAATATAGTACCGCTGGGGCCCCAGAGATAGCATGGAGGTAAGGCGTTTGCCTTTCATGCAAAAGGTCATCGGTTCGAATCCCGGTGCCCCATATGGTCCCCCGTGCCTGCCAGGAGCAATTTCTGAGCATGGAGCCAGGAGTAACCCCTGAGCACTGCCGGGTGTGACCGCCCCCCAAAAAATATATATATATAGTACAGGACTAAGCTGCACCCTCTTATCACTCCTATTCAACATAATACTGAAAGTATTTGCCACAGCAATTAGGCAAGAAAAATATATCAAGAGCATCCAGATAGGAAAGAAAGAAATCAAGTTCTATTTGCAGATGACATGATATTATATTTAGAAAACCCTAAACACTCTACCAAAAGAAACAATAAGTTCATATAGAAATGTGGCAGCCTACAAAATTAACGTGCAAAAATCAATGCCCTTCTTATACACCAATAATGATAGAGAAAAAATGAACATTAAAAAAACAATCCCATTCATATTAGTGCCACAGAAACTAAAATACCTTGAAGTAAACTTAAAGAAAGAGGTGAAGGACCTATACAAAGAAAACTACAAAACACTGCTTCAGGAAATAAAAGAGGACACAGAAAATGACACACATACACTTCTCATGAATTGAGAGGATTAAGATAATTAAAATGGCAATACTCCACAAAGCATTGTACAGATTTAATGCAATTCCTTTAAGGATACCTATGACATTTTTCAAATTAGTGGATCAAACACTCCTGAAATTCATTTGGAACAATAAACACCACGAATAACTAAAGCAATCCTAATTAAAAAGAAGATAGAAGGCATCACCTTCTCCAACTTTAAATTGTAATACAAAGCAATAGCCATTAAAACAGCATGGTATCGGAATAAGGACACACCCTCAGATTAGTGGAACAGACTTGAGTATTCAGAGAATGTTCCTCAGACATACAATCAATTAATCTTTGATAAAGGGGGGGGACGGACATGAAATGGAGCAAGGAGGACTATTCAGCAAGTATGGCTGGGACAACTGGTCAGCCATATGCAAAAAATCAGATTTGGACCTCCATCTAACACCATGCACAAAGGTCAAATCCAAATGTATTAAAGACCTTGATATCAGACCCAGAATCATGAGATATATAGAAGAATGTCTAGGTAAATGCTCCATGACATTGAGACCAAAGGCACTTCAAGGAGTGCCTTGAAACTCTCCAAACAATTGGAAGCAGAGATAAACAGGTGGGACTATATTAAGCTGAGAAGCTTCTGCACCTCAAAGGAAATAGTGATGAGGATACAAAGGCCACGCACAGAGTGGGTCAAGCTATTCACCCAATAATAATATCTAAAATATACATAGTACTGATATAACTTAACAAGATAGAAAACATCTAACCCCCATCAAAATATGAGGAGAAGAAATGAATAGAAAATTCCTCAATAACTACAAATGGCTAAAAGATACTGGAGAAATGCTCCACATTACTAATCATCAGGGAGATGTATGTCAAAGCAACAATGAGATACAGTCTCATGCCACAGAGACTGGCATACATCACAAAGAATAAGAAAAACCAGTGCTGGAGGTGATGTGGGGAGAAATGAACTCATGCTGGTGGGAATGCCATCTAGTCCAGTCTTTATGGAAAACAATACGAATATTCCTCAAAAACCTGGATATTGAGCTCCCATATTATCCAGCTATACCACTCCTAGGTATCAACCCTAGGAACACAAAAACACAATACAAAAATGCCTTCTGAACATGTATATTTATGGCAGCAGTATTTACAATAGCCAGAATCTGAAAACAATCCAGATGCTCAACAACAGATAAATGACTAGGAAACTATGATACATATACACAATGGTATACAATGCAACCATTAGAAAAAATGAAGTCATGAAATTTTCCTATGCATGAATGGACATGAAAACTATTATGCTGAGTGAAATAAGTCAGAGAGAGAGAGAGAGACACACAGAATAGTTTCACTCATATATGAGATTTAAGAAAAATAAAAGACATTACTGTAATTGATCTAAGGGCAGGTTGTCCTATCTTATCACCTAGGTGAGATGAAATCAGAATACACTGTGCTTTGATCTGTGCAAAAACCAAGATCATTAATTACAAAAGACTGACTGTAACAACCTTGATTGAGCAGAACTTCTTAGAACCATAAAGAAAGACTCTATTCTAGGCTTTGTCCTAGGATCTGTTCAAAACCCAAGATCTCTAATTACAGAGGACTGACTTTGACAAGCACACTGAAGAGAACATTTCCTGGCACCATAAACACAACCTTGAGGTTCGACAATGAACATTGTCCAGAGCCTGTAGTTGACCCCATGACAGTATGGTTCAAGGATAAAGACACTCTGTATCTCTTAAGCTAAGAGAATTTCCTTTCTAATTTCCCCAATACTTACTGTGCCTATGCAAAACAAAACAAAAAACCTTGCCACACCAGCACCCTCCCTTCCTTTTATTTTTCTTTATTTTTATTTTTCTTCTTCTAAATTTATACTTATAGCTCCTAGCGGCAATAAAGGGGAGCCTGCCTGCTTTTTTTTTTTTTAAACAGAACCATAAAACAGAAATTATCTTGTACTGGCTCATATTTCTATGACTTCTTATAAATTGAGAACAAAAAAGTGGATGGTCCCAAGGGCAAAGCAGTCTCATGAGCACTGAGTAGAAATAAAAAAATGATCAGACCTACATACTCAACCTGAAGTCAACGACAATATAATCAAGAGACCCAAACTACAACAAGCTATACACAAAAGGGACCTGTTACAATAGCATTCCAGGGTGCTAAGAGGGAGGATAGGATGCATGCTGGAACAGTGGTGGAGGGAGGTCAACACTGGTGGTGGGAATTGCCCTAATTCACCATCACTATGTTCCTTAAATACAACTGTGAAAGACTTGTAAATCAAAGTGGTCTCAATAAAAATTATAAAAAAAAGTTCTAGTTTGGATCACTAAATACAATTAGCTTATCATTTATATAAGGCTCCTATTTCATGATGTTTCTACTTTTACCTCAAATTCAGGTTTTATTCTGACCATTCAAATCCCCTGATCTAACCCATTACCATAGTAACACATTTTTCTCACTTTTTTCCATTTTGATGTGTGCCTGTTTCTCTTTGCTTCCAGGAATTGGAATACATATTTTTTATATGAAATACTTTTTCTCCTAAAGTCTTTTTACCTGTTTATCTCCCAATTTTTCTTCATATTCTACTTAGATTCACTATTCCCATATAGCTTGGTTTTCCAGAGAAAACTACACAGGATGTAGGTCAGTGTGACAGCACAGCGAAAGGGCATTTGTTTTGCGCCTGGCCAACCTGGAATGGGTTCGATCCCCGGTATCCCATATAGTTCCTCGAACCTGCCTGGAGTGATTTCTGAGCACAGTCAGGAATAATCCCTGAACACTGCTTGGTGTGATCCAAAAAACAAAACAAAACAAAACAAAAAAGCTTTGTACATAACTCCTGACTTTATCTCCTAGTAACCTGGGAACAAGAACACTATCTCTATTATTCACTCTGAGATCTCCCTAGCACAAAATCGATACTCAATTAAAAATGTAATGATTAAGATGGCATTCAGGAACAAATGGCAAGTGTGAAAATACAGAGTAAAAAAAAATATAGCTCTCTGGGGAGAATAGAGGAAATATCAAAGCATTTTAGTAAAATTACAGCTCTGGAGGTCTGAGACATATTAAAAAGAGAATTTTGCAGTTTTGTGAAGGAGACAGCCCACAAAGTCCCCTTATGCCACAGCAAAGAATATGAGACTTTTATTAAGGCCCTGGGAAAATAATTTTAATAAGTACTATAATATAACTTGCAATCAATACTGTCCTATAGATAAAAATGTAGGGTGGCACATTAGACCCTAGAAATTGGCTAGGAAGCAAATTCTCAAGGAAAATAGCAAGGCCCTCAAATGAAAAAATGGAAAATGGATATAGTGAAAAAAAAAAAGTACTAGAGAAGACTTAGGTGATACACCAACATACATGACATAAACTTAATGAAGGGTAAGAGAGTGAAATGAAGACAATGACATACTTTACACTGATAAAGAATTTATAATTTAGTAAACAAAGAGGCTGATCTGAAGTGCTAACTTTAAGAAAAAAAGAAAGTGGGGGCCGGGTGGTGGCGCTAGAGGTAAGGTGCCTGCCTTACCGCGCTAGCCTTGGATGGACCGTGGTTCGATCCCCCATGCCCCATATGGTCCCCCAGGCCAGGGGTGACTTCTGAGCGCATAGCCAGGAGTAACCC
This sequence comes from Crocidura indochinensis, assembly GCA_004027635.1. Classification (NCBI taxonomy): domain Eukaryota; kingdom Metazoa; phylum Chordata; class Mammalia; order Eulipotyphla; family Soricidae; genus Crocidura; species Crocidura indochinensis. Next base: position 13,901 of record PVKC010014153.1, read on the forward strand.
CCGAACGTCACTGGGTGTGGCCCAAAAACCAAAAAAAAAAAAAAAAAAAAAGAAAGTAAAAAAGAATAATATTAAAGAAAGCAGGTGAATACTTAGGACAGTTACATTCTGAGATATGGAAGATGGTGTTACTAGTTTCTATCTCATTTAATATAAATGTTGGGAGTTGGGAGACCATTTTCCCATTTTCTAGGAATGTTTTAAACTTTCTGTATAGTCTGACATTTCTGAGGAGAGAATTTGGCCAATCTTTACAGAGGCTGATTAAACAGCAAACATACTTAGAAACTAGAGATATGACGCTCAACAAAATGTAGAGACTTCTCGGGGCCAGAGCTGTGGCACAAGTGGTAGGGCATTTGCCTTGCATGCACTAACATAGGACAGACCACAGTTGGATCCCTGGTGTCCCATATGACCCCGCAAGCCAGGAGCGATTTCTGAGTGCCTAGCCAGGAGTGACCCCTGAGCGTCATTGGGTGTGGCCCCAAAAAAACAAAACAAAACAAAAATAAACCGTAGAGACTTTCCTCCTCTAAACCATTTTCTTACATTCCAGGATAGTGAACCTAGCCTGTTCTCCCACCCCAGTGTTCTCTCGACTCTCCTCAGAGGAAGAGAGGCAGATCTGCCTCTGATAGTCTCATTCTTGTGTTTCTTTCCTTTGGTGCAATCCCACTACATTAGCACAAGCAGGTAACCTTAAGCCCTTCTTACAAATATGTGAACTGTTGCTAAATGCCCTATGGGCAACAAACACTGTTCTCTGACCAGAGATTGCCAGAATAAATGCTTTCATTCAATCTGTATCTTTAACATCCTTCTAATTCAAATATTTGTAACTATTCTGACAACACTTGTGAGAACTTTTCAGGTATTTTTCCAAGATCATAATCATATTTGTTATGATATTTACGCATCACAATCATTAGCACATAAACTGTCATTTTTATTAGTCCTATATTTTTGAATATACAATGACAAAATTTTCTTGTAATAGCAATCTCCATATCATGTGGCCTTTTTCTTTTTTTTTTTTTGGTTTTTGGGTCACACCCGGCAGTGCTCAGGGGTTACTCCTGGCTCCATGCTCAGAAATTGCTCCGGGATTTGAACCGATGACCTTTTGCATGAAAGGCAAATGCCTTACCTTCATGCTATCTCCCCGGCCCCTCATGTGGCCTTTTTAAAGAAATGAACACAAGTGTTGTATAACAAAACTGACTTTAGTTTGTTAATTTTCATTATTGGTATAGTCCTGTGTACAGCTGAGAACATTAATTTAAACATTTTTTAAAATAGAATGATGCTGTAGAAGCATTAAAGGAGAATTGTGAATTATGTATATGCATAATAACCCATCTCCATTTGGGAAAAGAATTAACCATACTAATATTTTCATTTGCCCTAAAAATTATTCTATTACATTTATTTTTATTTATTTTAAAGTGTCAGTAGATCTAAATTTCAAATTGTGCTTCTCTCCAACTGTACCAGAATATAATTATTTTCATGGTTCAAATATTTTATAAAAATACAAAAATTATCTTACCAGTGGAAATTAAACTGTTCTCACTATCGCTGATATCGTCAGGCAATTGTTTATCTAAGAACTCTAATGATGATCTTTCATTATTATCCATAAACTTTTGAAAACTGAATTCTGGTTTCTTTTGTGGTTCCCCACAATTTAAAATCTTTTTCCTAAGAATTTCCTCTTCATAGCTCTTTATGCTTTTGTTTGATGAATATACAACCCTGAAAGACAGATATAAAAGAAAATGACATAGGTGATTATTAAAAATTAATTTCAGTGTGCTACTTTCATTTTAAAACCTAAATCTGAATTAGCAAGAGAAAATTCCATCTAAAATAGCAAAAATTTCATCTATAAAATTTTCAATTTGTTAGAGGACAATATAGAACAAACCAGGAACACAAACCAGGGATGTAGTTTTGTATTTTTGAAGCCCTGTCTGAGTTTAATCAATGTCACAGCCACACACTCACCCCCAAAAGGAATAATACACCAAATTAGATAAGCTAGATGAACAATTTCTAGAAAAACTTACACTACCAAACCTGCTCTGAAAAATATATTATCTAAGACCTGTAGTGATACTGTATTAACAACAAACTTCAATAAAAGGAAAAGTCTGGGTAAGATAAATTTAGTGCTAAACTATACCAAATGTTTAAATATTTCACACCAACCCTTCATAATATATTCCCCCCCAAAATATAAGAACACATCCCAACTGTAAGACCAGTATTTATCTTAATATAAAAGTAGACAAAAGCATCACAATAAACAAGGCATATATCAATATTCCTTATTGAATCTATTTTTAATTCCTAAAAAAATAATAGCGAAGTGTATCTAATAATATGTAAGACCACATGCTATGAATAACTGGGATATTTCTCAGCAATTCAAGAATATTTTAACATAAAAATCAATGCATTGGGGGCCGGGCAGTGGCACTGGAGGTAAGGTGCCTGCCTTGCCTGCGCTAACCTAGGACGGACCGCGGTTCGAACCCCCGGTTCCCCATTTGGTCCCCCATGCCTGCCAGGAGCCACTTCTGAGCGAATAGCCAGAAGTAACCCCTGAGCGTCACCAGGTGTGGCCTAAAAACAAAAAAACAAAACAAAAGAAAAATCAATGCATCACATCATAATCTATGTAATCAAATATCCAATGTGATGGTATTAGGAAGATGAGACCTTCAAGAAGCTTTTTTCTCATAAATGGTATTAGTGATCAGGGACAAGAGCTATAGTAAAGCGGAGTAGGGTGTGTGCCTTGCACACAGCCAACCTAGGCACGATCCCCAGGATCACATGTATTCCATCAAGCACTGCTAGGAGTGATCCCTGAGCACAGAGTCAGGCATAGGCCTGAGCATCGCTGGGTGTGGCCTAAACACCAAAAACTATAAAAAAAAACAACAAGAGATTTCAAAGAAATCCTTTCTTCTTTCCACCATACCAGAAGAGACATTAAGAATCAGCAGTATAGGGGTTGGAGAGATAGCACAGCGGCGTTTGCCTCGCAAGCACCCGACCCAGGACCAAAGGTGCTTGGTTCGAATCCCGGCATCCCATATGTCCCCGGTGTCTGGAAGGAGCTATTTCTGAGCAGATAGCCAGGAGTAACCCCTGATCACTGCTGGGTGTGGCCCCCCCAAAAAACAAAACAAACAAACAAACAAAAAATCAGCAGTATAAATATGCCATCATCAGAACCTTTTCAAACTGGTACACTAATCCTGGACTTCGAGCCTTCAAAATTGTAGGACATAATCACTATTCTTTATAAGTCACCCAAACTATGTTACTTTACTAAGACTCAATATCAACATAACAAAAAAATATCATAAAAAGGATTTGACAAAGTCCTACACATTGCTGTGATAAACATTCAACAAACTAGAAAGGAAAAATTTTTTTCTAGAACATTTTTTCCTATGAAAACCCCATAGCAAACCTCATATTTTAAAATGATAAAAGCTTTCCTCTAAAATCAGAAGGTTGCCTGCACACCAACACAAAACGAAGCAATATACAAGTAGACAACAAAAAAAAAGGCATCTGAACTGGAAAAAGTAGTAATCTCTATATACAAATGGCAAATGCATATACAGAACTTTCTTGAAAATCTACCCAAAATTATTCATTTGTTAAATAAGCTCTGCAATGTTTCTGAATATAAGATCAATGTAAGAAAAATTCACCACATTTCTATTTACCAGTAAGGAATAATATATGATGAGATTCAATGATTTCATTTACAAGATCAGAAGTACTTAGAAAGATATTGAATACAAAAATGCAAAACTTATAAAGGACATCCTACAGCTGCCACCAATGTGAACAATGGCCTACCTCTACAATTTCATGACTAATCTCACAAGAGATGCAAGCCAAGCTGCTTAAAACCCAAGGGTATACCAGTCTTTGGGCTGAAAATTCAAGGGCACTCTCCAGAGTAGTGCAGGCAGAGTCCTGCAGCACACCCACACCCCACAGCCAGCCATGTAAATGGCCCAATTTCACTGTTTCCCAACTAACCTCCATAGAGATGCCAAGCCAACCAGGTACACCAGTCTTCAGACTGAAACTCCTGGAGTAGAAGCAGGCAGAAGAGCCTATACCCACCAACTATCTTCCACTGTTGGAAGCCCTAGCAGCTTCACCTACCACCATGTAAACAATGGCCCAGTTGCTTTTAAGACAAGCAACTAAAACTCACTGTATAATGATGAGTTTATACAAAACTCATATGTCCGATTATACAAAGTCTAGAGTTTTGGAGTATGCAGTCATTTACACACCATACAACACCTCCAATAATGACAGCTCAGTAGGAGCATATGATATTAGATGGGAAAGTAGCATAGACGCCAACTAGTTAAAATAAACAACCCTCCCACACCCCAGAGAATGCTTAACTAACAGCAAACAGCTTAGTAAACCCTCAATGCTTAATGACCCCATTGTGAAATATAACAATTTTCACAAATTATTTATCAATAATTCTATTAGCTATTTTGTTGTAACAACAAAATAAATTTTGTTGTGCTTGCTATGAGGACAGGCTTCAGTGAATGGGTAAGAAACTGGGGACAATGGTGGAGGGAAAGATACACTGGTGGGATTGGTGTTGGAACACTAAATATCCAAAAAACGAAGATGATGTTATGAACACCTAGTAAACCACAGTGTTCAAGTATTTTTTTCAAAGTGCCTGGAAGCAACAGCACAGTAGATAGGATGTTTGCCTTGCATACGATTTGTAAAATAAAACCTACAATTGTGAGATCACCCCACATGCCATGTTTCTAACACCTTAGGCATATGGGTCTAAAAAAACAGGGTAGTGGGGAAGAAATAATAAGCCATGCCAGCCAGGAGAGAGCCATGAAACCAGTTTGTGCCTTGTTGGTATATCTCAGAATGCCAAGCCAAAACTGACTTTTCTTTATTACACCAATACCTATCCACTAGAAGAGGGAAGGTCTAAACTCTAGATTGAGACAAAAGTACCTATCTAGTGGACTTTTATATATTAAAGTTTAAGGAAAGAGGAAGTATAGAAACACCTTTGTTTGGGTGTTATCTTACAGCAGCCAACCCAAGTTTATCTCCATATGGTTACCTGAGTCTACCAGGAGTGACTTTTGAGCAAAGCTAGAAATAACCTAAATGTACCAAGTGTGGCCCAAAAACAACACAAAGAATTTTTTTAAAGAAAAAGTATACACTATATATATCTTTAGTAGGCAGTATATATATATGTATATATACACTATATATATACTGCCTACTAAAGATATACACAGTCACCATGTTGCAACCTGCCAGCTCCATAGACTTTTTTCTCAAAAGTGATTTAAACCACTTTTGACAAATCATGGGTACACATGCCACAAAGCAGAGTGCTGGAAATCTTGGGAGTTGGGCCAAATTCACATCCTGGTGAAGCCGCGCCTGCCGCATCCATCCCCTAGAATCACCGCTTTTTGCCAATGGCCCTGACTCACCACCTGTCTATGATTCACTTCAGGGATAACAATCTGACCAAACTTCAAGTATACCAGCTTTACAGTGGTCTTTATGTGAGAAAATGGGTAAAGCAAGATAAAGAGCTGAAGATTTTTAGAATGGGATAATACGAATGATTTTTAGGTGCATGAGAGAAGTCTTCCAATTGTTTGGTACTTGATAAGTTTAATAGATAATTGATAAGTGTCAGCTAGGGTATGAGTGTGATATAGAGATATATCTACATATAAACAGCATGATCCTACATAAATGGGAAGGCAATTTCTGTTAGTGAGAAATCAAACAGCACACCAAGGATACGAAAATAAGAAATAAAATGTAATTAATATAGTTAAATAACATTAATGTAATATTATTCCACTCTTTAAGCATCACTAGCAGGGTTGTGAAAAAAAAATTCACCATCCGAGAAAGCTGCAGAGCTGGAGTTAATAGACACCTTTATTCTGTGCTATTCTGTATTTTGCTTATAGACTTTATCCTAGAATATTCATTTTTAAATAGCTGAAAATTTAAAGCTTCCTTCATAAATACATATGCATAGTCTCTCCAGGTAACAGGAATAGCCTAGACTTTTTGTTGTTTTGGAAATTGCAACTGGTGGTGATCAGGGATTACTCTAGGGTGCGGAGGGACCATATGGAATAGAATCTAGGGATAGGACCTGGGTGAAACATGTGAAATGCAAGCACCTTATCTGCTATACTCTTTGTTCACTAAAGATTTTTATTGTCTTGAGTTAAATTTTAATTATGAGTCATAATATAAGCACAATCTTCTACTGCTAATAATCTGAGCCACAACTTAAGACACTACATAGAATAAAATTTTCAGAGACTACTTCCTACTCAAATATTTTTTGTTTTTTCGTTTTTTGTTTTTTTTTTGTTTTTTGGGTCACACCCGGCGGTGCTCAGGGGTTACTCCTGGCTCCATGCTCAGAAATTGCTCCTGGCAGGCACGGGGGACCATATGGGGCACCGGGATTCGAATCGATGACCTTTTGCATGAAAGGCAAACGCCTTACCTCCATGCCATCTCCCGGGCCCCTACTCAAATATTTTAAAGACTATATTCCTTACTCTAATACAAGTGTAAACTAAGGAAGAATACTTATATTACAAAAATCAACAAGATTGTAATATTCAAAAATCTTTACTGGTTAAAATAAAAATATGTGTCTTGGAAATACTTTATAAGAACTGAGTTTCATTTAGAAAACTTTTAATCTATTTGATCAGATTTTGTTAAAATTTTTAAAAGTACAGTAATTTTACATTATAATCCACTTTTAATTGCATCCTTTTTTGGGCCACACCCAGTGATGCTCGGGGGTTACTCCTGGCTATGCGCTCAGAAATCGCTCCTGTTTGGAGGGACCATATGGGAGGCCAGGGGATCGAACTGTGGTCCATCCTAGACTAGCACGCACAAAGCAGACAGCTTACTGCTTGCACCACCGCTCTGACCCCTTAAGTGCATCTTTTAATAGAGAAATTTTAAGTCCATTTGCACCAAAAACAGGAGGGGGAATAACTACAAACACCATTTCAAGACTTTTTATTAGATACCAATGTTCACATCGATGAAATTATCTAATCTCAAAGGGCTTATATAATAGATACACACGACCAACCTATTATAAAATATAATATGATTAGTGCTTACAACAAAAGATTGAAATGCTATGAAGCACAAAGACAAAAAATTGAACTTCCTTGTTCTAAACTTAGGAAAACCCAGCAAAAACATAAAACAAAACAATGTACAACAAGAAGGTAAATATATCCAGTGATTCCTTCACTCTACACTGTGTCTCTAATTCATTCTTCTCTTCTATCAATCTTAATGATAATAAAGGATAACATTGATGCTATGTTGCCTTAATTCTGAAGTATGAAAGTTTGACTAATTTTCAATTATATGGTAACCAAAACTGGATTTTAGGGGTTAATTTAATATAGAATTTACGTAAGTTTATTAAAATGTGCCACAAACCTGCTTAATGCAATACTGTCTCAATAAAAAAAGATATAACAAATTTAGTCATAATTTTATCTATCCTAAGCATCTTTTTTGTGTTCTTTTTTGGGGGGCCACACCCGGTGACACTCAGGGGTTACTCCTGGCTATGTGCTCAGAAATCACTCCTGACTTAGGGAACCATATGGGATGCTGGGGATCGAATCAAAGTCAGACTTGAATCGACTGTGTGCTGTGCTATCACTCTGCCCCCAAGCATCTTTTTACTAGACTGTCCCTCAAGTATACTTTTATTATATAATAATAATGAATATAATTTTATTATAAATTTATCTAAGGTTTACTATATGCCCGGTCACTTTGTTAAGTGCTTTGTAAGCATCTTAAATAGTCCATAAGCAACACTATGAGGCAAAATGTTATTTCTATTTTTCAGATAAGAAAAATAATTTTTTTTTTGGTTTTGGGCCATACCCGGTGACGCTCAGGGGTTACTCCTAGCTATGCACTCAGAAGTCACTCCTGGCTTGGGGGACATATGGGACACCGGGGGATCGAACCGCCGTCCGTCCTAGGCTAGCGCTGGCAAGGCAGACACCTTACCTCTAGCGCCACTGCACCAGCCCCCTCAGATAAGGAAATTAATGGTGAGTTGCTAGACCAATACTACAGGGTTCAGAGTGGTGATTCTAGCTTGACTATCGGAGCTACTCTCACAATACCAATCACTAGGGGAGAGAGTATACATTTAATTGATAGCAAGAACTTAATGATAAGTATATGATCTATGTTGAAAATTACAATATTTTACATTTAATTGATAGCAAGAACTTAATGATAAGTATATGATCTATGTTGAAAATTACAATATTTTACATTTAATTGATAGCAAGAACTTAATGATAAGTATATGATCTATGTTGAAAATTACAATATTTTACA
>PVKC010014154.1:0-22384 GCA_004027635.1 Crocidura indochinensis
GACATAAAAATCAGAACAATTAAGTACCATCTCACACCACAAAGACTGGCACATATCACACACACAAAAAAAGTCAGTGCTGGTGGAATGTGGAAAGAAAGGAACTCTCTTTCACTTTTGGAAGAAATGCCTTCTAGTCCAATCTTTGTGAAAAAGAAGATGGAAATAATTAAAAAAAAAAACTGGAAATTGAGCTCCCATATGATCCATCTATTCCATTCCCAGTGATATACCCTAGGAACACAAAAACACAATACAAAAATGCGTTCTGCATGTTTAGACTCATTGCAGCTCTGTTTTCAATAGTCAGAATCTATAAACAATCTGGATGCCTGACTGATGAGTGGCTAAAGATACTGTGATACATATACACAATGGAATACTATGCAGCTGTCATAAAAAATGAAGTCATGATATTTTCCTATACATGAATAGATGAACATGGAAACTATTATGCTGAGTAATACAAATCAGAGAGAAAGATAAACACAGAAAAGTCCCACTCATCTCTGAGTTTTAAGAAAAATGAAAGTATGGTTATAATACCCAGAGACAATAGAGATTAGGTTCGAAAGGACCCGTCCATGATATAAAGCTTACCACAGAGATTAGTGAGTGCAATTAGAGTAATAACTACACCAACAATTATTATCATAATGGTAGTGAATGAGAGAAATAGAATGCCTGTCTCTAAGACTGGCAGGGGGATTAAAGAGGTGGAAGATGAAGTGGTGGGAAGGTTGCACTGAGAAGCGGGGTGTATTTTGTTTGTTTATGACTAAAACCCAACTACAATCATGCTTGTAATCATGTTCTTAAATAAAGATTGTATTTAAAAAATAATATTTTAACTAAGATATAATAAGAGAGAGCAAATTACAGTGCTCTGTGATTATTCGAGTATTAAATCTCTTTTGTTAAGATAGAACCTATCCTTATGTTTATTAAATCTGTGTGAATCTACAAACACTAGATAAAAAAGAGCCAAAAGTCATTTGACTCTTTACCCCATTTCAACTAAGAATAGACTGAAAATAATTCTGATGGAAAACAGAATCACATTTTAAACCAAAACTCATTATGAATTGTGTTCCTTCCAAAGTTTAAAAAGGAAGTCTCTGTGAACTCTGAACTATGGATTTTCAATTCTGCTATGCTGAAATTATAAAGGAAACAGTACATAATTCTGAGAAACTTGAAAGATAGAAAGACGATCTTTGAACATGCAATCTCAGAAAAATTTTAAAATGGTGCTCTTAAAATGTAAAAAACTAGGAGATTTTATTGGGGGTGTGAATTTTGTGATTAGTAGAAGCCAAGATGTTTTCTCTTGCTGTGCATAATTACTTGTTCTGCAGAGAAATGGAATTTACTTTAGTTATATAAATAGCACTAGTTTTTAAATGGTTCTTTAAGTGATAATATTTAACCAGCCTTTATGGCTATTTATTCACAGCACCTTACAAGTTTCCATTAATTTCTCAAGGATGTTAGCATTTTATTCCTAGGGTGTTCCTCATCAAGCTTTATTACATCTTGTGACCCGATGTTATATGACTGAGAAGAAGAGATAAAGTTCTGTCAAAATGAATTAATTTCATTCCAGTACTTAAGAACCACTACTAAGATCAGTATGTAAAGATGTTAGAAAAACAAAACAAAGAAGTTCTCATGAGGCCAGAGTGGTCAAGTAAGGCATGACCTGAATTCGATCCCCAAAACCCCATAAGGTCCCCTAAACACCTCCAAGAGTAGCCCCTGAGCATTGCCAGGTGTGCCTCACCAAAACAAACCAAAAAAGTTCTTACTCCACTCCCCAATCCCCTTTTCTCCACTAAGCTAAGTAAATCCCTCTCCCCTGGTCAGAAATGAGAAAGAAAGTGAGTATATGATACAGCAGGAAGAGAGAAGAATCCAAATGAAGGATTAGGAAATTAAATAGAGAAGACAAAGTTAGATAAAGAAAACAAGGTGAGATATAAAATCAGATGTTAGAGCCAGAGAATCAGGCTGCCCACAAAGGCATCTCAGGGGATGATTACAGACCAAGCTCATAATGACTAGGCTTCCTTCATCTTAACACCCATGGCTCATTCGAATCATGGCAAGCACTGAGAATATGATTGAAACTATGAATCATAGTAACTGATTTCTCCAGGCAAAAGTGCCAACGTACACTTACCATTTTATGCTTATTTCTGAGGAGTGTTCCAAGTGCAGAAGTCTGAAATCTCATCTTCAGGCACATAGGAAGCTACTCCTACATAACACCATACAGAACAATGTGGCTTTGCTTGATCTCTTTACCTCTCATTTATTCATTGCCTTTGTTATTCTCTTCTTATGGAATTTTCAGTAACGTAAGAACTTTGCCAAAGACTTTTCACCTCCTCCCACAGTTTCCATAAATATTATTTCTGCTCTGCTCCAAGGCCTGACTAAAAAGTGATGCTCATCTTCACTCTAACCCCTACCAAAGAAAACAGAAGAGAACAGAAGTATGACTCCCAGTGTCATGAACAAGCCATGATGCTAAAAAAAAAAACCCTAAGACACAGATCATAGTGGGTGAAAGAATTCACAAGTTAAAAAAAAGTGTTTTGCGTGTTTTAACTCAAGATTTATTTCAGACATTATATTGTAGGATGGTACATAATATAAAATAATATGATTTATTCATTTTTATATATCAGGTCTTCACACTCCATGGCCACCACCTTGAAAACAGCTCAGCTTCACAACTTCACAACTTATTTCAGAAGAGCTTCCAAGCCAAGCTGATGGAACTCATGGGCACACAAATCCTTAGAATGAAAATTCTGGGGCTCCTGTGGAAGGGCAGAAAGCCAAAAATAGCCCCAGTTCTATAAATCCTAGAGCTCCTAAAGCACAACACCTCCAAATTCCACAATACTAACAGTTCAGTAGAAGCACAGCAAATTCATTGGAAAGGTAGCTTAGAGGTCAATTTAAGCTCAATGAGCAGAAAATAACATAGTAGACTTAAGTAGCAACAGACAGTTCAGTAAACTTTGTTGAAAGATAATCTACTTTTCACAAACTTTCTTTTACTGTACTACTTCTTGATTATTCCACTTATCATTTTGCTATAACGAAAATATAAAATAAACTATTTTGTGCCCTCAAAGGGAATATTAATAATAAATATAAATCCAGAGACTTATATTTATTATAGCCATTGAGCAAGTAAAATGCCATAAACCCTATGGGAAATGTTTGGCATCTTCTTCTCACAAAGTTGTGCATACAGGGGCCCGGGAGATAGCATGGAGGTAAGGCGTTTGCCTTTCATGCAAAAGGTCATCGGTTCGAATCCTGGTGCCCCATATGGTCCCCCGTGCCTGCCAGGAGCAATTTCTGAGCATGGAGCCAGGAGTAACCCCTGAGCACTGCCGGGTGTGACCCAAAAAAAAAAAAAGTTGTGCATACAGTTACCTTCTGCGGCTAGCTTTGGTCTGGTTGCATTAGATAACTTCTTTGAATCCTCTCTAGGAAAGTGGGTGCACAATGAAATATGGCGAAATATGAAGAAATGAGGGATCACATAAGGTTATGTGGGAGAACAAAGTGTTCTTATTTTAATGTGAAGAGTCAGGGGTATAAAGGGGTGGGGTTGCCAGCCACAATTTTTTCTATGGTATGAAAAGAATGCTCTCCTATGTTAAATTATAGCACATTTTCTCTTGTTAACAAAATCTTCTACAAAACAAAACAGTTCACATGGCTTTCGTAGTATGTAGACCTGATGAATAAACACATTTCAAGTAAGAATACAGAGTTAAAAAGAGGAAATAGGGGCCGGGCGTGGCGCTGGAGGTAAGGTGCTTGCGCTAACCTAGGACGGACCGCGGTTCGATCCCCAGGTTCCCCATATGGTCCCCCGTGCCTGCCAGGAGCGACTTCTGAGCGAATAGCCAGGAGTAACCCCTGAGCGTCACTGGGTGTGGCCCAAAAACCAAAAACCAAAAAAAAATAAAAAAAGAGGAAATAAATTTTAACATCTTAAAGCAGTTCCTATCTGGCTAGGTCCTGGATGTCAATACTGATTAGGGGAGCCGGTTTTTCCTATCAAACTTCCTATTTTCTGATGGGCAAGGGTTTTTTAGGGGCTATTACAAATAACTAACTTCCTATGGTAGCATGGGGGTAAGGCATTTGCCTTGCATGCAAAAGGACAGTGGTTCAAATCCCAGCATCCCACATGGTCCCCTGAGCCTGCCAGGAGCGATTTCTGAGCTTAGAGCTGCTGGGTGTGACCCAAAACCCGAAAAAAAAAAAAATATATATATATGTAGTTTTTAGATAAAACAAGCTTATCTGAAAGAGATGCAAATCAATACCTGGTGAAGGTTTTCTCAACAGCCTGATGCTTTTTCTAGCCCAAACTTTGTATATAAATTCTAATGTAAGAATTAGATAGTAAGTACTCAAAGTCCTTTAGAAATGTCCAAAAAACAGAACATTCCTTTCTGTTTAAAAGTGCAAGGGAGGGCCCTGAGAGATAACACAGCGGCATTTGCCTTGCAAGCAGTCGATCCAGGACCAAAGGTGGTTGGTTCGAATCCCGGTGTCCCATATGGTCCCCCGTGCCTGCCAGGAGCTATTTCTGAGCAGACAGTAACCCCTGAGCACTGCCGGGTGTGGCCCCAAAACCAATAAATAAATAAATAAAAGTGTAAGGGCATTTAGAAGACAATGAGAAATAAAGTTTTTTTTTGTTTTTTTGGTTTTTGGGTCACATGCGGCAGTGCTCAGGGGTTACTCCTGGCTCCATGCTCAGAAATTGCTCCTGGCAGGCACGGGGGACCATATGGGGCATTCGAACCGATGACCTTTTGCATGAAAGGCAAACGCCTTACCTCCATGCTATCTCCTGGGCCCATAAAGTTGTTTTTAAATATCTTTTGGTGCTGAGTTTTCCAGGTAAATCCTTAAAAATAAATCCTTTTGTTTGGAAGTAAAAAGGTTTACCTGTATACACTTAATACAGCAGAAGGGAGATTCATATTTAGGCCAAATAGATGTTTGTTACTAAGCATGAGGAATATCACCTTTCACGATCAAAAATCTTGGTCAGTCATCCATGCTGAAGGAAGACTTCTCAGGGGGCCTACTTATGAAATTCTAATTAGATAGTGGGAGGTGATAGATACCCTATAACCCAGTCTTCCATTTCAAGATAAATAAAAAACATCTATATAAGAAAGAATATAAGTAAGACAAGAATTTTGCAACTGAAGATGTGCCTTATTAGTAGCACAGACCTGGTATATGTGAAGCCCTTGGCTCGTTCCCCCAGCTCTTTAAAAATCCCAAACAAAACAAAACAAGAAATAGTAAACAATTAATTCTATCTTCATGTGTTTTATATGTAAACCATGTTCTCAAGGAACTTTTAAAAGTATAAATACCATGACAGTTACACATAATAAGCTGTTTCAGGCATGGAATGTTCCAATTTGAATTTCACCACTAGTGTGATTCTTTACCAAAATTCCCAGTTTCCAATCCATTGCCCAAGCCTACTCCTTGTCAAGCACAAGAAAATTTACTTCATGTTACTTGTTACTACATAGTGACAATAGAATTGTCAACAAATATATTAATAAAAGTCTATTTGCGATCATTGTTATATCTCAAAATGATATTACTAAAGTCACTGATTATTTACTGATCTGGTTGGTACTAGTTGAAACTTTTGTGTTACTGTTTTCACTCATTGATCTTGGTGAGTATCAATAAACATTTATAAACTTAGGAATTTATTGCATAAGGCTAAGAGCAAAACATAACATATAAAATTGTATATTACAGTATAATCCTAAATGATTAAAAAATGCATTAGTGTAGAGAAAGAACAGTTTCTAGATATAAAGTGCTATCATTTTTATTTCTCTCAAATTTTTTAACTTTTTCACAAGGCTACATATTACATTTTTTGATAAACCATATCTTTCCTCTAACTATTCTCTCACATCCAGATCTTGCTTTATGTCTTTCTTTCTATATTATAGTAGACTCCAATTGATCTTCCAGGTAGTTCACTGTAGTTCACTCAGTCTGATTCCATATACTTTTCTGGATATTCCCTTCTTTTTAAAAACTAGAATTACATTTTTATGTCATACATTTGTATCTTTTCATCTCTTACAAATTAAAGATGTGTTCTACTTCCTACATTATATTTTCCTATCTTTGTCTCTGTGGGAAACATTCTGAACTCTAGGAAATTCTTAACTATATATTGTTGTACTCAATAAATTACTGATTTACCTACCCTTTACTGAACATGCTCTATTCAGGATTTGTTATTATTTTTTAAATTTAGTTTGCATTTAAAATGTTATTGTCAAACTCAACAAAGATCTCTAGATGGCCAAAGCCAATGGTTCAACCTCAGTACCCATTTAATTTAACAGTAGCTTTGACATAACTGATAATGTCCTATTTCCACACGGACCTTCACCCCTCCTTCAAACAAACCATCCTTCTGTCATAAAAAGTTGTTCTTTCTTCTTCTCCTCTCTTTTCTGGTTTTTCTGACAATTCTGTTTCATCTTTCTCATATCCCATATGTTGGAGAGCACCCAGGGCTCAATAATACTCATATTGTGATTATCTCACCTGATATCATGGTTTTAAGTACCATGTGGGGTTGAATGGATGAGTCATAAGCACACACTTTCCAATTCTGACCTTTGCTCTCAAGCCCTGTCTGTATTTTTCTGTCCACCTGATATTGTCATTTAGATATGCCATTAAGCAGGAAAAACTCAAAAAATTCACAAGAAAACCTCCAACATTAAATGATACAAATTTCCAGGTTTCTTGCCAACCAATCTTGGTCCTTTCCAGTCTTTTGCTTGTCAGTAAAGGTCTCATCTTTCTTCAAAATATTCATAAACTGACCACTAGAAATGAGTTGGTGTTTTTTAAAGATGACAAGAGTATATCCATTTCCAAGGCCTGTCTAAGTGATATCTCATTTCTGGCACCTTGTGCCAAAATATGCTTCTCACTACTTCCATCTTTGCCTTTGATCCTCTACTCAAAACTCAGTTTTGATCCAAGCATCAGTATAACATACTAAAGCCCACACTTATTAAAGCCCACATCAAATAACTGTAGTAGAATGCCTGTCTCAAATACAGGCAAGGAATGGGAAGGGGGGAGGAGGACCTCGGGAAGGGGGTGTGTTACTCTGGTGAAGGGCGATGTTCCATTTGTGACTATAACCCAACTATAATCATGTTTGTAATCATGGTGCTTAAATAAAAAATATCCCACATCAGTTTTTTGTTTTTATCATTTGCTATCTTCCAGTGTATTATATACTGGAATATTCACCAACACACTTAGTTTTCAAGTCTCCCCTCTAAAATATAGGCTTCATGAGACCAGGGATCACTTTATCTCTTATTTTCCATCCCACAGTTATAGGTACTCAATGGTACTAAATGTCGGTGCTAACTAATTGTAGAATAAATGAATAGAGGATTTTTTTATTCCCTTGTAGATGACTTACTAAGTGATCTCCAAAGGGTATAGCTAGACATAATCCACTTATTTTAGTGGAAAAGCACAAAAATGTCAATATTTTTATTTAATTAAATGAAATGCATTACATAGTTGACATAACTGATAATAATACATTTTTAGGAAGACCAAAAGCAACATGTTTTTTTTAAAAAGATAGAAAGTTGAAAGAAAAACTAAAGAGATGGAAGAGAAAGGAAAGAATATTTTTGAAACTATTGGTTCACAATGAATTCATTGAAGCACCAGCAGAAACTTTAGTAAGTTCTTCTTTAAAAAAAAAAAAAAAGTATGAGTTAAAAAAAAAAATACAGCACTAATAGTGTGAGAGTGGTAAGTATTTTTTGCATAGGCCCAGCAAAATATGGGTAAAATGGGGGGAAAAAAAACCCTTGTCCTAAATACAAAGAGACCTTTTTCCTGAAGTTCTCTGGCATAAGACAAACTCTGGGCTGGAGGCATCCTAGGTTGTCCAACACCCGATTCATTTTCTGTGGTCATGGAGAAATTTTTTACACATTAGCTGTTGTTGTTGTCCAGTTTGTGTAGTTAAAGATTATGGTTTCTGTGCGAGAAGGATTCTGGTTCTGTGTTTCATCGAAGTCAGGATGTGGAGCATCCTCCAGTTTCATCACACTATCAGATGTGAAGAGTCCTGCCCTGCAAGCAAGTTGCTGCTGTCGCTGAATCATCTGGGTGTCAAGGGAGCACTCCTTGGAGTAAAGTCAATGCCAGGGTAGTGGCAGGGTTTCCCCTGATAGAGGTTTGCCTCCTGTTGATGTTGTAGACAACTGTGGTTGTTTACGTACATGGTCAATGGCTCAGGGGTGTATGGGAAATGCCCCTTCTTTGGAGGCCTGAGTCAAGTCATTATGCCAGTGTTCAAGATATAAGGCCTCACTGAATTACAAAATTTGTGTTCCTATCTCTGTTAGATAATAACTTGTTTGCGTGTGTAGTATTTTCCCACTTTAATGTGCCTATGCAAACCTTCCCAGGAAGGTTTCAGAAAGGACAGGGGTAGGAAGGTAAGGTGCCTATGACTTTCTGATGCCAGCAACTCTTGTGCTCTTGTGCTGCCTGCCATTCCTCATACTGGCAGACACTCCTGGCTCCCAGGAAGAAAAAGATCCTTCAAGAGCTGGAAGCCAGAGGTTCACCACCCCCACCCAAACCCTGCCTCGGGGCCAGGTGGGAAATGGAGAGAGCCTGGGGACCCCTTTAAACTCCTCTTCGGGAACCACCTCACTGGTCCCCTGGTCCCAGGGTAGCCCTGGAGTTCTGGAGGGAGGAGGTGGAAGTGTGCTGGGGTGACCCATGCCCCGCACCCCTCTTTGGCCTGGTTAAAAAGGCTTTTGGCATGGGGAGGCCCACCATCCCCCATGCTGGCAAACATTCCCAGCTCTCAAGTAGGAAAGAGATCCTTCCCAAAATTGCTAATATTAATGAATCTTTCTCTTTGAGAATGTTCTTTCATCATCCCATAAATCTTTCTATATTACAGAAAATCTCTCTATACTACAGAAAATGAGTTTGACTTTGAGCATTTAGAAGTTCATTCCACAATGACAACTAGAAGTTTTCTGTGTCACAGTCCCAAATTTCTAATTAATTTTTCTATTTTTAGAAAGTTTTGGTTATTCACCTATTCACTCATTCGTTTGACAACTATTTAGGCTTTAATTTAGTTTTTCATTAGAAACAGGATTATAGATGGTCTGAAAAAATGTGTATTGGTTTTTTTTTCAGTGCCATAATCATGAAGTTAAAAACACAAACCTAGATGGCATAACCCAGATTTTAGAGGCAAAGCTTTTAGTTTGTCTCCACTGAGTAAATATTTGCCAATGACTTGTGATAAATGGCCTTGACTATATTAAAAGTTCATTCTATTCCTATCTTGGTGAGAGTTTTGATCATGAATGGGTGTTGGACCTTATTGAATGCTTTCTCTGCATCTATTGATATGATCATGTGGTTTGTATTTTTTTTTCATCTACATTGTGTGCTATGTTGATTGATTTACGTATATCAAACCATCCTTGCATTCCTGGAATGACCAACTTTTTGAAGATCTTTTGTTGAGAATCTTTGCATCTGTGGTCATCAGGGATATTGGTGTATTGGTTTTGGTTTTCTGCAGCATCTGTCTGCTTTTGGTATTAGGGTGATGTTGGCTTCATAAAAAGTATTTGGAAGTGTTTCTGTTTCTTCAATTTCCTGAAAGAGTCTGAAAAGGATGTCAGTACATCCTGTTGGAAGTTCGAAAAAAATTGTAAATGAATTCACCTGGGCTTGGAGTTTTGTTTTGGGGAAGTATTTTGCTTATTATTTTAATTTCCTCAATAGTGATGGGTCTGTATGCAAATCATCCTGGTTCACCCGATGAAGATTATAAGAGTCCAAGAATGTATCCATTTCTTCCAGGTTATTTTGCTTTGTGGAAAAGTCCTTTCTAATTTGAATTAATTTGATTTCTTTCTCTTGCCTGTTTGCTATTACTCTATGACTTCAAATAATATGTTGAATAAGAATGAAAACAAGGGACATCCTTGCTTTGTGCCTGAAGGATGATCAATGTTTTTATTTATTTTTTGGGGGGGTCACACCCAGCAATGCCTTACCTCCATGCTATCTCCCAGATCCCTGATCAATGTTTTCAAATTAAATAACTGAGATACTCATATTTTTGAGTCTTGCCTTCTTAATTTTGATTATAAGATGCTCAATTTTTTTATTAAATCATCATGAGAAGGGCCGGAGCAATAACACAGTGGTAGGGCATTTGCCTTGCATGCTGCTGACCCAGAACAAACCTGGGATCTATCCCCAGATTACCATATGGTCTCCTGAGTCAAGAGCAATTTCTGAGAGCATAGCCAGGAGTCACCCCTGAGCATCTCTGAGTATGGCCCAAAAACCAAAAGAAAAAAAGAAAAAGAAAAAGAAATCATCATGAGATAGAATTCAAAAGTTGTTGATAGTTGATTTTTGATTATACAATGTTTTAACACCTAACCATTCACCAGTATTTATTTTTCATCACCAATTTCCCTAGTTACCCTCCTATCATCCCATTCCCACCCCACCCCCCAGCCTGCCCCTATGGCAGACATTTATCTTCTGTCTTTCTCTCTCCCTCTCCCTCCCTCCCTCCCTCTCTCTCTCTCTCTCTTCTCTCTCTCTTTCCCTTCTATCCTTCCATTTTTACCTTTTAGGCACTGTGTTACTGAAGGGGCATAATACATATATCTTAACTTTCTTTCAATTCCTAGTCTTTACCTAAAGTGATCATTTTCAACTATTATTGTCATAGTGGTTCTCTATCTTCACTGCATCTTCTATCTAGCTTTTCTTTTGCCTTTGGGTATTATTCTCATAGTATAGTTGATCAAACCCTTCTTGTATATAAAATTAATGCACTCTCAGACATTCCCTTACAGTTGAAATCAATGGTTTGGTTTCAAGAGTTGCTCTTTAAATGTAATATTTGTATATCTGCAGCAGAATGTGCCATGATTTGCAAAGTGTGTTTGTCTAGTATTTAAATTACCTGTTCACTGCAGCCTAGATAGAGCAAAACCAGAAACAAAAGCAATAATCTCCAGTTAACTATCTATACAAGATGTCATTACACAAAGAACAATAGGGATCTCAGCTGTGCACTGACTGGAACCTGAAGTCAAATCCCAGCACCGTGGGCATCTCCCACACACAGACACCCTCCATTGCAAGTGACCCTAGTTGTCCATGCTACCTTGTGACTGAGCAGTTCGTCATTTGCAGGCCTAGGACTAAATCTGTGGCTGGTTTGTTTCGAGTTCCCTGGAGTGGTCTCCAGACAACTGAACATTACTTGGGAGATCCAAAAATAAGTAAATAAGTAAATTTGGGGGCAAGATTTTATTCTCTACCTTAAACACTTTGATTTTCAACATGTGGAGTTTCTACATATGAAATTGAATTTAATTGTTAGAGGAAACAACTTTCTGTCACAATCCACAATTTTATCTTTTCTTGTTGTTCTTTGGTTTGGGGGAGTTTTTTTAAGGGAGCACACCCAGAAGGAGCTTCTCCTGGCTTTATGCCCAGGGATGACTCCTGGTGGAGCCTGGGAAACATATGTAATACCAGGTATCAAACCTTGATCACTACATACAAAGCAAGTGCCCTAGCAGTTGTACTGTTGCTGGGGCCCAACTATTTTATCTGAAGGTATATCGATCATGAGGTATATTTTTCGTAAACTAAAAGAAGACCAAATAAAACACTGGCTACTACAAATTTGTTACTGTTTTTTACTTGGAAAACAGCACGACTTTCACAATAAATTCAGTGACTAATGGATGAAAATGACACAGCATGCTGTCTTTTAACTGAAAAGTTACCCAAAAGGATAAAAGATGATAATGTTGATGATAGCTAATGTTTATTGTGTTTATTCTACATGCTAGGAACTTCTTCAAGGGATTTACAGGAATTAATTCATTAAAGATATTTAAATATATGTTATAAAATAAGTTATACTACAAAAGACAAATTTTAAGGGAGAGTTATTCATTCTTTTTTCTCAAAATTATTCTTTCTATAAAATGCAACTCTGCTGGTACAGGTAAGGACCATAAATATATATGTAAAAGAAAAAAATTGCAGCAATAAATGAGAAACAAATATAGTGTTTTTCTGTAATATTATTTTCTTCTAAGGTGAAGAGAAATTTCAGAAACAATCAACAAAAATAATTTTATTTTTAAATAACCCTTTGCATGTCATTTTTGCATTTAAAAATATACCTAGAGAGTTTCCATGTTATTGCCATGAGTGTTCAAAGTCAAATTTTCAACACTTTGGGTCTAATTATTCCACATACTTCATTCTAGTATTTCCCCTATAAAAAATGTTCTTATTATGATTGTGCTTTCCCTAAAAATCATTCCAATTATAGTAGTTAGGAATATTATAATTATAATTTTATATAATTTGATTAAACTTCATATTATAACCATCAGCAGACATAATTAAAAGTATGCATTTTTAAAGACAAAAAAAGCAGATAATGCTTTCAGAAAATACATAATAAAATGTGAAAACCTATATTCTAGATTAATAAGTGTTGTATTGGTTCATAAGTCATTTGAGACAGTGTTTAACCACATTGTTGGTGTTATGAAAGGATGAACTCTGATGATTAAAAGCCCTATCTCTTCAGGCATTTTTACAAATTGGAATCCTAAAAAAATTGATGATCTTACTTAGCTTTCTTTTTCTATTTCACTAAACCTTTCTTGCAATCTCATATAGTCTTCAGACTTTATTTTAAAACAATAAATTCAAAGGATTTCTTAACTCCTAGTTTATGTGGGATGTAGGACTTTTGAGTGAGTCTCTTACTGAGATTTTTAGTTATGTCTGCCACATGCTTGTCTATGTGTGTACTTCCTTACCCTGAGGTAAAACCTTTTCTTCCCCCAAAAGCCACCACCTATGTAGGGGCTCCACGGATCTCAGGACTTGCCCTCATAGAAAGACGGTGGACAAGTCTTGCTGTTTGAGTTTCCTTAATTGTAAAATGAGATATTTATGTTATGGGGGTATGGGGGCTAAATGAAAATATTTGTAAAGCATCTGACACAGCAGAGGGCTTCTGGAGCACTTGCCTGAATTCATGTGGCTCTCTTGTACGGCTGCTCTCAGAAACATAGCCGTGGCTATGGCTTTCTCTCCTCTAGGCTAAAGATTTACAGTTCCTTCATTTTTGTTTTTTGAAAAAATGTGGTATTTCTCTTGTTCTTCTAGTTATTTTTTTCTGAGCAAATCAGTTTTCTGAGAGGAGTTTCATCAAAAGAGGGGAAGTATGTATATATACACTATATATATTTATATATTTCCATCTTGTCAACATAGAGCAAATTCCATATCCATGATTAGTGCTATTTAAAGATATTTTTCTTTTCTCTATTGCTGATTAAATCTCTTCAACCTCCCCCAACCCTAATACTATCCCAACACACTGCCATGTCAGACCCTCTGACTAGCCAGGCTAAAAAGAAGGCAATAAGCATGAAAATATTCAGGTTCTGGGATGAGAGATGGACACACTCCCTCAGATATTATGACATGTCTGAGAAATCTCCCTCTTCATTCTGGTAGGACATAAGTTCTTCCTCATCAAGGACCACCCCTCTCTGTGTTTTCCATTCCTTCTGGAGCTCACAATTCTGGGTGGTGGCTCCATAGGACATCTTCTTTTGGGGGCTTACAAAACTCTCATGGTTGAGTTCTGCCTCCTCAGCTAGTTCATCTTGGTCAAGGATTCCACACTTCTCCTCAGAGAGATTCTCAGGATCAGCCCAGACCTGTTTTTCCCCTGATGCAAAGATCCCATAGAAGATCACCCCACTGTAGTGCACCAGAGCGGCAATGAGGAAAACATTCTGCCATTCCTCACGGGTCTAAACAAGGAAAGAATATGCAAGTTAAAGGTTTAACCAAAACATAGAGATGAGCAACATGATGTAGAAGTCCTTACTGGAGCAAAAACACCTGTCTACCCCAATGGTATTGATGTGCTTCTTGGAAAGATATGCCAGAAGCCAGCTGGAATCCAGAAAAAATGTCAGTGTTTGAGAACTGAAAGTTAGCACTGTCAATGGTGTGCACTTCTTATTTTTAAAGCATTTTACAAAATAAATATCAAGTAAAACACAATATTCAATAGTGCTTCTGAAATACACAAATGGGTTTCTTCTTTTTTATTTTTTTATTTGTTTTGTTTTGCCACACCAGTAGTCCTCGGAGGTTACTCCTGAATCTGTGCTCAAAAATTACTCCTGTCAGTGCTCAGGGAACCTTATGGGACAACAGAAATTGAACCTGCGTGGGCTACACGTGCAAGGCAGATGTCCAACATGCTTTACTATTGCTCCCACCCTAAGGTTTCCTCAATATCAAGAATTACAGTTGTTTTAAGAAACCACTATTTGGGCCGGACCAGTAGCACAAGTGGTAAGGCTTCTGTCTTGCCCATGCTAGCCTAGCATGGACTGTGGTTAGATTCCCCCAGCATCCCATATGGTCCCCCAAGCCAGGAGCGATTTCTGAGTGCATAGCCAGGAGTAACCCCTGAGCGTCACCAGGTGTAGCTCAAAAAACAAACAAAAAGAGACCACTATTTGCGGTGACCAGAGAGCTAATACAGTAGACAAGATATTTGCCTTGCCCCCGTTCAGCCTGGGTTCAGTCAATCTCTGGAACCCTAGCACTGACAGAAATGATCTCTTAATGGAGAGGCAGGAGTAAGCCCTGAGCACTTTCTGGGTGTACCCCTCAATAAAAAGAACTCACAATTTTAAATATGTAAGGTCTAATTCTTATTTCCTGTGGGAAATATAACAGCTTGACCTTGAAAATGCTGTCTTGACTATCACAAGCATATATATAGAGTTGTTTCCTATGTGAAAGATAGTTCTCCCAAAATGTTAGGGAGATGATATATGAGATTTAACCGTCACACTACCAATCCTGTCACTTTACAAGCAGAGCAAGAAAGTAGAGTTCATGGTTAATGACATTTGCAAATCCTCCTTCCTGCCCTTCTTAATTAATAATAATAATAATAACGTAAGTTATCCCATACTTCCTTTTCCAAGAAACTAGAAGAATTTCTGAAGTTATATTTGGTTGTGGTTTGTTGTTGTTGTTGTTGTTTCTGTTGTTGGATAGGTATGAGGGGAATGCCCAACCAATGTCTATTCCTGGCTCTATAATAAAGAGTGGTCCCACAATAAAGATGAGACTAGGAGAACCAGTCCATGGTAGGAAGCTTGCCACAAAGAGCAGAGAGTACAGTTAGCATAAAGAAGGGTCTACTATGAAAGTGACATGCATGGAAAGTGACATGCATGACACCTCTTTATTAACAATGATGCAAACATCAATGTCAAAAAAGAGAGAGAGGAAAGAGAGAGAGAAAGAGAGAGGTAAAATACCTGCCCAGAAGCAGGTGGGAGAAGGTGGGTGGGAGGGAATAGGGCAACAAGGAGGGTTAGGAAAGCTGTTGACATTGGTGGCAGAAAACACACTGGTTAAGGGGTGAAGGTTGTAGTATGTTGTATGACTGTAACTCAATCATAAATAATTTTATCTGTGGAAAAAACTGTAGTATGAAAAACCTTGTAACCATGGTGTTCAAATTTTAAAAAAATCAAATAGAGATGTCCTTGAGGCACTCAGAGAACTATATTCAGTGCCAGGAATTGAATCAAAGTTGACTATATGAAAGACAAATATTTTACCTCCTATTCTCTCTCTCAAATTAGTAAAAAAAAAAACAGTCCAAATAATAAAATAATTAGGTAAATGCTTTCATAACATCAAAAACTTTTTATTCACAGAAAGCAGTATCCTGGAACTTTTTTGATTACAGAAATAAAGGGGCCCACATTGACTGTGGCTGAACTCTGTATGGATCTGGGTATCTTGCTCTAAATAGACTATGTACCATACTTAGACAACTTAGAAAGGGTCACTAATTTCTGGTTTATTTTCTATATAATAAGGAAGTCTTATAGTACTAATACTGTATGCTAAAACTTA
This sequence comes from Crocidura indochinensis, assembly GCA_004027635.1. Lineage (NCBI taxonomy): Eukaryota > Metazoa > Chordata > Mammalia > Eulipotyphla > Soricidae > Crocidura > Crocidura indochinensis. Next base: position 16,153 of record PVKC010014154.1, read on the forward strand.
ATGTTGAGCAATAAAAGGATATGACCTGTAAAGTTTAATTACTCTGAATTATAAAAGTACTAGGTAATTCATTTATTCTGAGTTAACTGCCTTGGTTTCTTCTTTGTGTCTAAAAGAGATTTTATAAACACACACCTGTTATTTCAGAACTGAGGAAATGTAGAATTAAATATCAACTGATACCTTCAATAAGTAAGACATAATTTATAATATATTTTTAAAGCAGAGAAAAGATAAAAATTAAGTTCAACTGAGTCAGCCAAGGGTATGCCCATTTACAGGCTGGGTTTCAGAACCTTCAGATTAAGTTTTTGCAGTACTTTTTTCTCCTGCTACTATAACCTAGCCACAAAGAAGACCATTACCTTGTGCTTGGTCATTGCACCAACAATGAGGGGACAGACCATTCCAGAAAGAGTTCCAACTCCATTTGAAATCCCCATGAGAATGCTGGCATAGCGGGGGGCAATGTCCAGGTGGTTGACATTAAAACCTAGAGTAAAGTCAAAAAAATCTAAAAATCAGAATCAAGAACAAAACTTCAAATATATTCAAATATACTCAGCTTCTCAACTATCACAATCTATGTGGTTCCCGTTAGCCAATAATGAATGAAAGCCTAGTCTAGGAGAGAGCTGAAGTGAGTATGTTGAGGTTGTACCTGCAGAGAGAAGAAAAAATGAATAATAATCAGTGATCAGTGATCGGTGATCAAGTAATACTGTTTCCTAAGCACACTCATGATGCAGAAAATTATAGCACCTGTGCCTCCAAAATAACAAAGTCTGGTTGGTTCTTCATCACTATATATCAGGGGACTGCAAATCAAAACAACATAAATTATCACCTCACATCAGCAATAATGGTCCATATCAAGAGGTCCAGAAACAATAGGCACTGACAAGGATACAGTGAAAAAGAAATCCCCATTCATTGCTGGTGGGACTTTTGTCTAGTTTAATCTTTATGGAAAACATTATAGAGATTTCTCAAAAAATTAAGAGTAGAATGTCATGAAACTAGGTGATTGTACTCCTGAGCATCTACTCCCAAACCACAGAAACATTAATTCACAAAGATGAATGTATGCCAATTTTATCTCAGCATTATAAACAATAGCCATATGCCCAAGAGCCTAATGATGGATGCAAGGATGAAGAAACATGGTATTCTATTCCACTCTAGAAAAAAATGAGAACTTGCATTTCTGCCACTTGAATGTAACTGGGGAGTATCATGCTAATTAAAGTGAGTCAGAAGTAGAAAGATAAATACCAGATTATGTATATGTGGACTATAAAGAAATAAAACAAGGTATTAGACCCTCTCCCATGGGGGTGGGGGAAAACTTGAGGTATGGTCATCAAAGCTATGAACTGAGGTAGCAAAGGTGTGGAGAAAAAAATGTGAATGATGGTGAAGGGAAGAATACTAATACTTTGGTTTTGAGGGTGGAATAGCAGTTCTTCAGGTATAAAACAATAAAGTTAATACTTCAAAACATAATGGATAATACAAAGAGAATAGATATACAAAAGTATGTTCGCACTTATTTAAAGGAATATTTAGAGCAATTAGACCAAACATTATTTCATTATACCCTCTCTCATACCTTCTGCCTAGGTAAGACTTCCTTATTGACCACAAGTCATAACAGACCTGGGACATTTTTGTTTATAAACATATGTGCAGACATCATCCAAATCCTCTAACTCACAAAATACTTCCCCATAGATATTTTATTTGGAATCTGTAAATCTGAATTTGAATCTTATTTTCATTGGATAAAGAGCTAAATTTTAGGGCTTAGTGCCCATCTCTAATATAGGAATAGTATTACTATTTTGCTCATAGTGATGCTGTGAGGTAAGATTGGGAAGAATTTTTTTTTTTTTTTTTTTTTTTTTTTTTTTGCTTTTTGGACCACACCCGGTAACGCTCAAGGGTTACTTCTGGCTACACGCTCAGAAGTCGCTCCTGGCTTGGGGACCATATGGGACGCCGGGAGATCAAACCGCCGTCCTTCCTAAGCTAGCACTGGCAAGGCAGACACCTTACCTCAAGCGCCACCACGCTGGCCAAGATTGGGAGGAATTTAATAAAATTGACTCCTCAAGTAAGCCTTTATTTCTACCACTACTATTCTTTCTTTTTTGGGGGATCACACCTGGTAGCACTCAGGGGTTACTCCTGGCTCTATGCTCAGAAATCACTCCTGGCAGGCTTGGTGGATCATATAGGATGCCAGGATTCGAATCACTGTTTCTGCATGCAAGGCAAACACCTTACCTCCATGCTATTTCTCAGGCCCACTACCACTATTTCTACCACTACTGCTACTGAGTACTTCTCTTTGAAATCTTCTCTTGAAAGATATTACTCTTCTTTTTTTTCTCTTGATATTACTCTTCTTAAAAATATACCCTAGGGGCCCCCAAAAAGAAAAGGCACCTGCACTCCTATGTTTATTGCAGCAGTATTCAAAATAGCCAGAATCTGGAACTAGCCCAAGTGCTCAAGAACAGATGAGTGGAAGAAACCATGGTACGGGGCCCGGGAGATAGCATGGAGGTAAGGCGTTTGCCTTTCATGCAAAAGGTCATCGGTTCGAATCCCGGTGCCCCATATGGTTCCCCGTGCCTGCCAGGAGCGATTTCTGAGCATGGAGCTAGGAGTAACCCCTGAGCACTGCTGGGTGTGACCCCCCCCCAAAAAAAAAAGAAACCATGGTACATCCACACAATGGAAAACTATATTGCTGTTAGGAAAAATAAAGTCATAAAAGTTATGCATGGATATATATATATATATAGACAGTATCACGCTGAGTGAAATCAGTCAGAGAGAGACAGATAAAGAATGGTCTTCTGAAGGATATAAAAATAATGATAGTATGAGAATAATATTCAAAGATAATAGAACTGATGGATGCAAAGTGCAGTTAAGACAGAGGAGAAACCATATGACAATAATACTTGGAAATTATCACTATGGACAAGAACTGAAAATTAAAGGAAATAATGCATGACACCCCTTCAGTAACAGTATTGTAAACCACAATGCCTTAAAGAAAAAAATGGGGGAATAAGAAGAGAAGTATCTGACATAGAGACAGAATGGGTGGGGTCAAAGAATGGAAGGGAAATTGGCAACAGGAAATGAACACTAGTGAAGGGATGGGTGTTAGAACACTGCATGACCAAAACTCAATTATCAATTTTTTAACTCTGCATCTCACAGTGGTTTAATAACTAAATTAAAAACAAATCCAAAGGCAACTATAAAAGAATCAATATCAAATCTACAACAAGCTAGACACAGAAGGAACCATTTATACTAGCAGCCCCGGGGGGCAAAGGAAGGGCGATATGGGATGCATGCTGGGAACAGGGGTGGAGGGAGGACAACATTGGTGGTGAGAATGCCCCTGATTCAATGTCACGATGTACCTAAATACTACTGTGAATGATTCAATGTTCACGATGTACCTAAAATACTACTGTGAATGATTTGTAATCCACTTTGGTCAAAATAAAAGTTATTTAAAAAAAAATAAAAGGTAGGTATGTATCTGGCTAGAAAGTACTCGAGCTACAATTATACTAGAATGTGTTAAATTAAAAAATACTGCTCTCAGTTATCCCTCCTCACCTGCCAATGATAAGACAAAACAGAAGATATGTCACCCTCTGATCTGTGCAAAAACCAAGATTGCTATATACAGATGACTGGTTGTTACAACCAGGACTAAACAGTATGCATCCCAGGACCAACAAAAACAACAACAAATAGCTCTAACCTAACTTTCAGTCTACAATCTGTTCAACAAACAAGATATCCAATTCCAGAGGTCTGACTGAAACAACCGCAAATGAACGGGTCTTCCAGACATAAGGAAAGACTGTCCCAAGCTCCATCCTAGGAGCAACATAATGACCAAGGACACCAACTACAGAAGGTGAAGTAAAACGACACTGAAGAAGCAGAACTGCTAGAACCACAAAGAAAGCCTTCATCACATGCTCCATTTCATCACAAGCTGCACAGTCACCAAGATCTCTAGATACAGAAGACTGACTTTACCATCCATGACGAAGCAGAAGTCTTCCATACATCACGAAAGCACCGAGGAGAGAGTAAAGGATCATGCAAGGAGTCTATAGTTAACCCCATGACAGTATACTGCAGGGATGGAGAAACTCTGTATCTCCTAGGCCAAGGAAATTCCCTCTATAATATCCCCAATAATTACTGTGCCTATGCAGGTGGAAAAGGAAATAAAAAAAAGCACAAAATAATCATTTTTCCACATATATATTGATTGATTGATTGATTGATTGACATCTTTATTTTGGTATAGATATTGAAGTGGATATCTCCTTTCTATTTTTATATTATTTTACCTTATCTTTCTCCTTCTTTTTGCACTCTGGCATGATATGAATTCAGAACCGAGACTAATGTGTGGTGCTTTCTTAGTTGCTGCAGGGCTCAATGGATATCAAATTTGACATTTATTTTTGTATTGTTATGGTGTTTAATTACCTTTCTCATGCCCTCTCGCAAACTGAGGCAGATAGCCACTAGAAGGACTCCACCCATTCTCAGCATATTTTTAATTAATTTATTTATTTTATTTATTTTTATTTCTATTTTTATTATTATTTTGCTTAATATTTACCCCATTCTATTGCCTTTCTCTCCCTCAAACAAAACCACATAACTCGATTTATCTAGGTTAGACTCTCAAATAGAGGGAGAAACAAGGGAGGGCACCAGAACCAAAGAGATATATGATCACTGATAGTAAGCTGGACAAAGAGGGGACCACCTACTCTAGCAGCCTGGGTGGGGGTGGATTATGGGGGATATGGGTTGTAGAAAGGGAACGGGGAAGGGGGGAGGACAAATTTGGTGGTGGGTATTCCCATGATTCAATGTTAATATGTACCTAAAATACTAATGTGAAAGATATGTAAGTCACTATGATCAAAATAAAAAATTATATATATATATATAAAAGTACTGCTATCAAGAGTGATAAAATAATAAGTTGACAACACTTTATTATCAATCCATTTTTCAGATGAGAAGAATGAGTGAAATGACGAATGTCGCTCAAGGTGCATTTTGAGCCAGAGAGAGCTACTCTGGCAGCTTAATAGAGATGCAAACTACATCGAAGATTTAAATTTACTAAATTCAGATTCTTCATTCATCACGTAGAGTTATCATTCTAATAAAGTTTTCGCAAGGATTCGGTCAAATCATGTATGTGAATTGTGTGATACATAAGATAAAACCATCTATAAATTCTCTGTGCATGGATTCCCACCTGCCCTGATTACCACCATCTTTCCTAATTGCAATAAATGTGTGTCTCCTTATAGGCCCTTAATAATACTTAACTACAAATCCAAGCTATTAAAATTGCTGTAAGTCATTGTATGTTTTATTCATGGTCATATTTTTCTTCTCTTTGTTGTTCTGACCCACACCCAGTGGTGCTCAAGTGTTAGTCCAAGCTCTGTCCTTAAGGATACTATGGGCAGTGCTTGGAAGTCCATACAGTGCAGAGAATTGAACTGGATCTCCTACATTCAAAAGCATGCACTCAGCATATTGAATATCTCTGTGACTCCTTCCTTTGCTTTTTATTTCTCTATTCTGTATAAAGAAATTTAATATAGTGCTTTTTTTTTAAGAACTTCTCTAATCTGGCACTCTACCTGGCTGTTTTACCCTCCCTCCATCTAGGGCAGATCTTTTTTGTAATAACCTTCTCATTTAGATTATAGTGTCAGACAATCAGAAAATAAAATAGCTGCAAGATTAATTGATCTCACTGATGATTTGAATGTGATAAGCACCTTATTAGAAAAGGACCTGCTGATAAAAAACAATTAATATGATTGTTAAGATTCCCATTCTGTACAAAGCCCAGGTCTCTGTTCTCTACTAAAGAAAATATGAAGAAAGCCATTTAGATTTATAGTAGACACAGGCCTGGTTTTGAACTGGGAAAATCATTAAGATACTGAGATACTGGGGCCAGGAAGGTGGCGCTAGAGGTAAGGTGTCTGCCTTGCAAGTGCTAACACCGCGGTTCGATCCCTTGGTGTCCCATATGCCCCCCGCAAGCCAGGGGCGATTTCTGAGCGCATAGCCAGGAGTAACCCCTGAGCGTCAAGTGGGTATGGCTCAAAAATCAAAAAAAAAAAAAAGAAAGAAA
>PVKC010014155.1:0-22380 GCA_004027635.1 Crocidura indochinensis
ACATGCACCTAACTTAGAATTCAATTTTCCCAGTAGCAGCTCAAAATTGGCACTGGAACTCAGAGAGCATTCAAGTAAGGTACAAATGATCAAGAGTAAAAACAAAATGTCTCCAGTATATTAATCGACAGCTATCAGAAGTCAGGCAATGAACTCTCATGAAAGACTGATTTACTTCATATTGGACAAGCTTGATTTTAAGAAGTTACATCTTTGGTTCTTTGGCAGCTGCTGCTGGTGTTTATACAGCCCCTGTCATCACCCCAGCTGACTGCTGATTGACAGGACTAATAGATTTTGTTTTAATTGTAAAAGAAGACAGATGAAAGCTTTTGGCTGGATGACTACATTCTTATCTTGAGTAGTAAACATGCTGGTTCCTTTCCCTTCACATTGCAAAGCCTATTTCCAATCACTACTAACTAATAAGTAGAGGAGTAGAGAACACATTAGGTATAATTTGAGAGTTCAAATGCTTTTCTTTTTTTGAAGAAAAAAAAGGCTTTGATATCAATTAGAAATGACTAAGTGCAAGCACCAGCTGAAAGGCCTGTGCTTTCTTGGGAATCTCTTTGCGGCAACTGCAGTAATCCTCAAAATCACACTTGAAAATGAAGAATGAACGTTCACCTTAACTCTTTGAACTTCTGGCTCTCTTTCTTTCCTTTCCAAGCAGTCAAAAGAAAATACTCTAATCCTGTTTTTATAGTCACATGCCCAAGAACAACACTTTAAAGACAATTTAGCTGAGACAAACTTGGAAAATGAATGTCTTTCCTCTTTGCTACATTTTATGTCAACTGGTGTAAATTCCAACATATAATGCCCCATTTTATCCAAAACTATGTAGCGTCTGTATCACTTCATAGAGTTTAGAAATAATTTTTTACATTAAAATGACACTAGAGCTGGGAAGGGAGATCAAAGGGGGAGCACCCCAAGGACAGGCTGTGTTTGCTTTGTCTGGAGGAGGCCAGAGTACAAGGTGTCCCAGCTCTGGCAGGAGTGGCTTCCCAGGAGCACACTGGGAACAGCCCCCAAACAAACACATTGGTACTAAGTACAAGAAAGGGGGGTCCGGGAAATAGCATGGAGGTAAGGCGTTTGCCTTTCATGCAAAAGGTCATCGGTTCGAATCCCGGTGCCCCATATGGTCCCCCGTGCCTGCCAGGAGCAATTTCTGAGCATGGAGCCAGGAGTAACCCCTGAGCACTGCCGGGTGTGACCCAAAAAAAAAAAAAAAAAAGAAAAAGTAAGTACAAGAAAGGAAGTGCTCTGCTGTTGGCTTGCAACCTGCAGAGGCCAGTGCTATTACTGAGTGCAAACCAAGCATTCCATAATGTTTATAACATTTGTTATTTACCTGAGCAATCTATAAAGATGGCATCATGGCAAACCATGTGTTGTCATTTATTTCTAAGTACCTACTACTTTTTTCTTTCTTTTTCCTTTTGGTTATAAACTAGTTCTGATGGCTACTGCTGACTTGGTGCTTGGGTCATGCTGGGGATAACACCCAGGGCTTCAGCCTGAGCTCTTGACCTTAGAGCCAACCCCATTCCCAAGTCTACATTTATTGACTGATTGAGGAGTCTCCCAAAAAGAGTTCAGGGGGCCCAGGGTCTCCCCTGACAATACGTGACAAACTGGGCCAGACCATTCAATGCTAAGGCCAGAGAATACAGTGTGGTTGGGCCAAAACCAGGGGGCACACCTGACAATGCTTAGAGGATCACATAGTGCTGGAGGTTGAAGCAGGTTTGGGTTCTTAGCATGCACCTTAACCCCTTTACTCCCCAGCACCAACTTGCCCCTTTTTTTCCTTACATAGGCTAACTATAAATCCAAGCACAGACTCAGCAACACTGAAAACATGAGATCTAAGCTGCAAGCACCAAACTATAATATGCTTGTCAAAGGCAGAGGGGTTTTGGGGGAGAGGGGTGTGTGAAGTATGGGAGCACTGGAGGTAAGAGTTGACATTGGCAATAGGATTGGTGTTGGAATATTATATGCCTAAAACTGGACTATCAATAACTTTGTAAATCACAGTTCTTTAATTAAATAAAAGGTCACTTTTTTAAAGTGGCTTCTCAGAACTTACAGATGACCCAGAAGGCAGGAGGCATTAGCAAAGCTACACATTCTTCTTTGCTCTCTGTGATCACTACAATTGGAGCCATGAACTTTATCTCTGGAAATACCAGATTCATTGCCATCCATAACTCATGTGAATGAACCTTATGAAATCATTTGGAAAAATTAAATACCTTCCTAATACCATGCCTGCAACAAAACAAATATGCAACCAAATTCTTTTTTTACTCATTAGCAGATACTATACTACCAAGTCCAGGGAAATCCACTTACCTTATTTTCATTTACTTACATCGAGGAGCACAAGAATTAGGCTCGCATTAATTAGTTGTCCACTGCAATGTCCACCACTCTTACACAAACAAGGAAATAATAGATGTGTGTACTGTTTCATAGCTTTATTATCTTTGCTTCTGAGAAACCCCTGCCTGAAACCAAACCCTTCTGTCTTAAATGGGAAACCTCAATTTGCCAGTCTTTCCATGATTTTAATACATACTTTCACTCAGATACTTAACACACTGCATTAGGTTCCAATATTAACAGATGCTTCCCAACTCTTCTCTTGTAGGGTTCTTATCCTTCCAGAACCTTTCCTGGAAAGTATCTCTTCATCCGGGCAGAAGAACATATATGGTAGCACCTTCCTTTGAAATTCTCAGCTGAAAGCTTCACACACCCAGCTGCGTCCCCATTAGAGCTCTTTCTAGTGAAGGTCTTTTTCACCATTCAGCTTTGACAGGGGGGTCATTTCTCACCTCTGGGCGTTACCACACCAAATTCTAACCACACTTAGTCAAACATTTAGATCTTTGCTAATTTCCAGTTAGCTCCTATCCATATGTTCCCTTTTCACAAACCTCCTGGATTAGATCAGTGAGGAATGGCTGGTGGCAGCTGTTTGCCATTCAACTTTGCTACCACTAAAGCATGTGAATATTTCATTGTTTAGGCATTGCAGAGACACTCAGCAAACATTTACACTGGGTTCTTGGATTAGAAGAACATTTGTGGTAGGCAAAAGGTAAATAATAAACCACAATGCTACTCAACCAGTGACCTAAAAGCCTTTTGACATCTGACTCGATTGCTTACTAAATCGTTGTACATATAAACAAAGATCCATTCCTTTGTTTCTGCTACAAATTATATTCCTAAAACATAACTCTTTGGTTATTTGGTTTATTTAAAATAAACTAAAGTAATGCACTATAGTTCAGTGGCTCGCAAATTAACACAAGAGTATCAGACTAGGAATTCATCAGTTACTGACTTACTAAATACAGCTGGATGTGTCACTTAATATAAGCTGTCAGAACTCTGCTTTCTTCCTATATCAGTCTATCAGATGAATTCCAAATATAATGGAATAATATTTATCAATCTTCAGTTCAGTGTCAGAAACTGAATCTAGCTCAGTGTACTCAAAGGCACTTGCTGATTGCCTGGTACAAATGAGGCATTATGCTGGGCAACATGAGAGAATAAATAAGAGCACACTCATGACTTTGGGGGGTTTTAAATCTAGTAGAATAAATGGATATAAACAAGTATTAAGCAGTGCACAGTAAACTCATTGGAGATGCAGATGGAGTCAGCCTTGTTTCCTGATATGCTGATGAACTGCTATGTTGTGTGTAATGAAACCACACTGCACAAATTAACTAGCCAATAGATACAATGATCAACTGATCAAACTGCAATAATTTCTCTCAAAGAGTAAAGCACTATTAAGTAAGTAAAGAGAGTGAAAGAAGGAATTTGAGTAAAGCCTAGATAGAAGAATGAACTCAGTGTAGCAAGTGGCAACGGGATGGGCTGACTTTGGAAACAGACTTGAGACACGTTTGCATACAAAAAACACAGAGCCCAACAGTATTTATGAGGTCCCTTTACTTGGACAGGAACTGCCATCATTTCATGGGCACCAACAGATGCATTCATGCCTCACCAAAACTCAATGGCACTTGGTTGGTTAATCTCTTTCCCAATGACTCAGACTAGAAAGGAGAGAGAGAAACAGCACAGCGCCCCTCTGTTCCTCAATAAAGTTGATAGCATTTTCAAAAAGACTGAAAAATCCAAGGTCAAAAAAATAAAAAAACGAAGTTGAGAATATCATAAATAATTCAATGAATTAAAGATGAACTAGCACAGCTGGTTTTCTTAATTTATCTTACTATAGTTTCCAAAATCACTTGTAGGATCGGAGCAATAGCACAGTGGTAGGGCATTTGCCTTGCATGCAGCCAACACAGGACAGACCTGGGTTCGATTCCCGGTGTCCCATATGTTCCCCCAAATCAGGAGTGATTTCTGAGCACATAGTCAGGAGTAACCAACCCCTGAGCATCACCTGGTGGGGCCCCAAAACCAAACCAAACAAAACAAAGCAAAAGCACTTGTATCAGGCCACTCTAGTTTCCTAAAACAATTATATTCTAACCCCAACTAGTTACTGTGGACCCCAGACATCCTTATTTCTGTTCCCTGTTGCTGCTTTGATAAGGGTGGTGTATGCTACAAGATATAACTGAAAAGTTCTGACCCCAGAGTTCACACCAGCCAATAGATTGGTTCATATGGAAGTTGGTTGGCAATACTGGACTTACTCCTGGATTTTCCTGACTTACTCCTAATCAAGTATATAAATAGCCTTTTCCCATCAAAAACTGCAACAAATAGGTGCACTTAAAATGTGAAAATAGCAGTAGGGTGCTTGCCTTGTAAGCGGATGACAGGGGACGAACCTAGGTTCAATCACCCGCATCCCATATTGTCCATTGAGCTTGCCAGGAGTGATTTCTGAGTGCAGAGCCAGGAGTAACCCCTGAGCACCGCCAAATATAATAGTAAAATGCGAAAAGTAAGAACCTAATCACTGTTGGAGATCTGCAGGCAACTGCCATCAGGACTAGAGACTTTCCATCCTCTCCAACTTCCCTCAAGCAGAAGTTGGGAAGGAAGCGCCTTCTCCTGTTTTCCTATTTGTGAAATTCACCAAACTGTGTTTTCTAATTTTATATGGTGCGAATATTTACCCTCTTTAAATTTGGGAACCACACCTGGTAGAGTCCAGGGATCATTTCGGGTGGGGCTCAGGAGACTCAGGAGATCATATTAGGTACCAGGGATCTACCAGGATTGACCAGATGTTAAGTAAACACCCTTCCTGTTCTACTGTCTCTCTGGCCCGCAAGTCTTTACCCTTTAATTGTAAAGTGGAGCTCTTAGATAATATTATTTCAGGAAACACAGAAGAAAAATCATTTAAGTACTGTGAAAAAATTTAACATGAGAAAAATACTTTGGCACTTTGCAATATTTTTATAAACCACTTGGGAAATGTTAAATCTGGAAACCTGATAAATGGATTTCATAATGTCACATTTTAATAACATTTTATAATTTTTACATAGCACATTTTCTTTTTGCCTTTCCACAGCTACAATATTTTTCTCTAACAAATCTCATTCTACTTCCTTCTCTTGTCTTCTTTTGTCTGTTATTTTTCTCCATTTTTCAATCATGTGAAAAAATATAATAATTCTATATTAAATATATGTATTAGGGGTCGGAGAGATGGCATGGAGGTAGGGCATTTGCCTTGCATGCAGAAAGACAGTGGTGTGAATCCCATATGGTCCCCTGAACCTGCCAGGAACGATTTTCTGAGCGTAGAGCCAGGAGTAGCCCCTGAGCACTGCCAGGTGTGACCCAAAAAAACAAAATAAATAAATGTATTAATTCTTGTTTCAATTTTTGCTTTTGGGGGGGTCACACCTAGGGCTTACTCCTGGCTCTGCATTCAAGAATATCCCCTGGAGAGCATATATAAGAGGAGCATATGGGGTACAAGGGATTAAACTGAGATTGGATAAGCAAAGCAAACTCCCTATACATTGTACTATTCCTCAAGTCCTTAGTTCTTATATATAACCCAGAAGAAAAGATATGCTCTGAAATATATACACTAAAATATAAACACTTTGGGGGTATAGAGAAGTGAAGGTTTGGGGGCCACACCCTATAGTACTTGGGAGCTATACCAGCTTTCCACTTGGGAGTCACAATAGTGGTGATCATGAATCATACAGTGCCAGATCTCTGCCAGGTTGGCCATATGCAAGGTAAGCAGCCTACATCCTGTTCTTTCTATCTATCTATCTATCTATCTATCTATCTATCTATCTATATCCCAAATATAGAGGCTCTTACAATACAAAATAAAAGAAAAGAGGGTCATAGGGGCAATGAAGTAGTTGAATGGATTAAGCACACACTTTGCATGCCAGAAGCCCAGATTCAATCCCCAGCAACCCATAGTCCCCTAAGCATTACCAAAAATGGCCACTGAGCACCACCAGGTATAGCTCAAGAAAAACAAAAAGGTCACAAATGTGAATATTTGCTTAAATAAAGAGAATTCTCTGTTCTACTGGTTTCCTTTTTCAGAATCCTCAAAATATTCCAAGTAAATCTCCAAAAGGAAGACCATATGTACATTCATTCTAAATTAATTATTTTTACTTTATGTAAGCACCACAGTTTAAAAAACTGTTCATACAACAGTTGTTTTAGGTATTTAATGTTGTAATCATTGAATTTTTCCTTCTCAGAAAGTTTAGTGAAATACATTTTAAGGATCACTTCCTCTAATTTGAAAAATAAAAGCAAAAAACTAATGTGGGCATAATATATTCACAAGTATACATTAAAGTACTGAAAAAGAAAGGACATTACACCAAAAGCCTCTATTACCCACCACCCCTGGTTCTGCAAAAAAGGCTAAAGAAAACACTCATCAAGAAACCAACTGATTAGTCATGACGTTATGAAGTTGGGTTGTTTACATATTGTTGATGTGCCAAAGGCTGTGGGATGTGGTTGTAGCTATTGGAGCTACCAGCAGTATGGAGTGGGGTGGGGGCTGCCCATTTCCACTCTAAGAAGGCAAAGGGTTTTTGGTCTGAAGACTGTGTGCTTGGATGTTTCATCAGCTTGGCTTCTCCTCTAATACGAGTCATGAAGAAAGAAGGTTTGACTTTTAATACATAGAAAGATGTGGGGTATAAAAAGGCCAGCTTCACAGCTTCTAACAACTAATTTTGGAAGAGATATCAAGCTGATGAAAGGTCTTCAGGCTGAAAACTCTGGAGCCACATATGCAACCACATGACACTTCACAATACTGACAGCCAAGTGGAGCACAGCAAATAAGATGGGTTAATAGTTGCCCACAAAGCTCAATAAGTAAAATCAACTAGCAGGAAAAGAGAGCAGTAAATCTTCAATGACTTTAATAACATCACTATAAGATATAACAATTGCCACAAATTTTTTACTGAACTATTTATTTTATAATTCTACTTACTATTTTGTTGGAAAAAGCAATATCAAATAAATTGATTTATTATATTAATTCATTAAAATTGATTTATTGATTATTAATGTTTTAATTGAATTAAGGCATGCTTGGGGGAGAGAAGACCAGAAACAACAGTGGAGATGTTACAATGGTGGTGGGATTGATGCTAGAACTTTGGATGCTCAAAGCAAACATATAAAGAACAACTCTACAAACCACAGTGTTCAAATAAAGTTAGGGGTAGGGGATAAAATGAACTTTGAAAACAAATCTAGTAGGAATTGAATATGTAGGGAATGTATTTATCTACTAAAAGGGTTTAAGAGGAATCAAACAATGAACAACAACATGGAAATAATCAATGAAATCACAATAGTGACTCCTTTTAAAATTAGTTGTCTTATTACCTTTAAAAATTACTGTAATTTCATTTAAAACTATCTGTCGAGTAAGGATTCAAGTTGTGAGGTAGAAGGAATGTAGGGTCATTGGTGGAGGATTAAGGTAATTAGTGGGATTATAGATGGGAACATTGTCTTAAACGCTATTAAAAACAACTCTGCAGATCATGGTATCTAAATAAAAATTTAAAAATGTAAAAATCGCTGAAATGTATTTAAATGTATTTTAAATGTATTAAAATGTATTAAAATGAAATGATAAGTATGGGAAATTCTGTGTAGTTATTAAACTAAATAGCTCCTACACATAGTTTAATGCTTACTTCATATCAACTCCTTTATCCAGATTTTCAATGTATGTGTGTCATTGTTATATTGTATCACAATCATTTATTTTCTCCCTCTGGCTTCCTGTCTAGACTAGAAGCTCTAAGAATAGAGATTCTATTATATCTGAATATACGTGCCCAAGATCTAATACTTCATTAATTATCAGAACATTTATAGTCAGTTGGTTCTCTCAAATGTAGTTATTAGGGGCCAGAGAGATAGCATGGAAGTAAGGTGTTTGCCTTTCATGCAGAAGGTCATTGGTTCGAATCCCAGAATCCCATATAGTCCCCTGTGCCTGCCAGGAGCATAGAGCCAGGAGTAATCCCTGAGCGCTGCCGGGTGTGACCCAAAGACCAAAAATATAAAATGTAGTTATTAATTTATTAGCCAAAGATTCACAAAGATAAACTTAACAAGCCAAAATCTTGCAATAATGGAGTCACAATGAAGCTCTACTCACTTTTCCTCCTTATCATGGGATAACTAGTCAACATCTGACATATAAAAGGCTCTTAATAAATACTCATTCAATCAATGAACTCAAGTTTGACTACAAGTTTCATCCTTAGCAAAGGAAGTGACCACTTCAAAAATCCAATAACTACCTTAGAGTCCCTTGCAGTGTTTGTATTTCATTACTTCTGCCTGATCCTACCTAAAAACGGCTATCCTGGAGACTCAGGTGATAATACAGTAAGTAGGGCATTTGCTTTGCACATGCACATGACCCGGGTTCAATCCTCGGCATCCAATAAAGCTTCCCCAAGTCTGCCATAAGTAATTTCTGAGAGCAGAACAGGAGTAATCCTTGAGCGCCGCTAGGTGTGTCCCAAAACTACAAACACAAACAAAAAGCCAAAAAAAAGTGGCTGTCTTGGAGCATGGCTTCTGAATGTTATTGAGAGAAATTAGCAGAGTTCTCTTATTTTTTGTGATTTAAAAAAAATCTGATGTGGTAGCTTATAATAGTTTCCTATTAATGTTTTATACTAACTTTGCCACCAGGAAGTCAGTAACTCACCACCACTGTCCCTTTTAACCATTTAGCCAGGGATGTCAGGAGTAGAAGAGGATGGCAGGGCCATAAACAGTGATACTCAGAAGAACTCAACTAGGGTTGGTCACAAGCAAGCCAAGTGCCTTTAACCCCTTTATCTCTCTGGCTTTTCAGTCTAAAAGCACTAAAATGTCTACAAAGTGTCAAGTATTATAACTTATACTATAACATCTAAGTATTATATAACTAATAATAACAACAAGTATTATAATATCTAAGAGAATGAAATTTTATCACTGAGGTACCAGCCCCTATTTACTTAAAACAAAATAAATTATATAATGTAGAAAAACTCGTGTTAAGTGAAATTTTGTTTGTTTTCTGGTCATACGCAGTTGATGCTTACTCGTGGCTCTATGCTCAGATATTACTCCTGGCAGATTTAGAGGACCGTATGGGCTGCTGGGAATTGGGCCAGGCCAGCCATGTGCAAGGCAATGCTCCACCCACTGTACTATCACTCTGACCTGAAAAAAATCTCAGAATTTTTTAAAGCCACCCAGAAACTTTGAAGAAAGACTGAAATGATTTATATACTCCTTTTGTCCTTTATCTAGATACGTCTTTCATTTATTTTTTTTAGATTCTTTACAATTAGTTCTAGTCAGAACCATTCTTCTCATTCCAATTGTACTTGTTTTTAAATGCATGTAGGTTACCTTTCCCAGTGTAATTAAATATTTAGAAATAAAAAAGTAGAATTCTGTCTTCACACAAATGCCCAGTGACACATTCCTTCTAAGTCATTGTAATTAACTATCCATCAGTCTAAAGGCCATCTAAATTTTTTAATCTTCAAGGAATAGTGTGACAGGGGAATGTTCTAAATATGAATTAGAGACTTTTCAGCATCTAAGACTGTAAATTCTTTGGGAGCTTATTCTCCCAGTAGGAATATAGTATTTTTTCATAATTTGCTTATGATGGACAGTAAGTTCTCTCCAACAACTGGAATCTGATTTTTTCCAAAGTGAAAACTGCATTTAACATAAATTCAAAAAGGATCATGAATTAAAGGAGTAATTTCAGATGTAGTGAAAGGCTGTAATGTCCATTCAAAGTAATGAAGGCACACAGCATTAATCTCCTAAAAAGATTCAAATGCTATGAGCAGAACAATTCTATTTCTTAGTAGGAACAAATTAAGATGATTTCCCTTACAGAAATTGCCATAATTACAAGTAATTATCTTGTACTCTCTAAATTTACTACTATAGCACATTCTGCAAATATCATTCCCTTCAAATTCTTTATTTGGAAATACAAGAGATTATTGCTTTGTGAATTGTGCTACAGACCTCAAAATGATTGTTTAACAGTATTCCAAAATATATGTAGTAAAGGAATAACATTCTAAAGTTGGAAACGCTTGGAATTCCAAATTTACGATAGTTCTATCACCAGGTAACTAATACTACCCAAAGGAGTACAAACAAAATGAGAATGGCAAACATTCAAAGATAAAGTTGAGTGAATGGTGGACTTATGCATGAAACAATGAGGAGAATCATTTTTAAATGCACAGGCAATGATGAAAAACTGTAAACAGCTGCTGTAGTATTTTCCTAGCAGAGCCAAATAGAATCCCATCATTTGCAATCTACTCAGTATTTTTTTTTCCATTTTTCTTTAATAAGAGAATGTGAGAAAAGCCAGTTATTCACTGATATTAGGAGAAGAATGAGCATGTGAAAACCTGATTTCACATCTTTGGGACCAATTACTGTCAGGATTTCAGCTGGCATTTGAGATCTATTCTTCCAGCCAAACTGGGATCCCTCACCATGTTGTAAAAACATGCTCTAAGCCTGCCTTTCTCTCTATTATTGTCATTGCAGAGAATGGCCTCCTCATCTCCATCTGGTAAGAATCAGTTCACTGAGTCTAACTGAAATCCTACTCCACCACCAAGATTCTCTGGATCTACTAATTCTTATCCCAAACCCCAAATCTTGTCCCTCCTCCCACCAATTCAGTTGTAGCCTCTCCTCTTATTATTAACTCTCCAGAACACATTTTTTTTTTGCCTCCCTTATGATTAACACATGCTACCTTGTATTAGTCATGCACTTGGCTTTTCAGTGGTCCTCAAACTACGGCCCGTGGGCCACATATTGTATTTGTTCCCATTTTGTTTCTTCGCATCAAAATAAGATGTATGCAGTGTGCATACAAATTTGTTCGTAATTTTTGTTTTTTTCTATAGTCTGGTCCTCCAATGGTCTGAGGGACAGTGAACTGGGCCCCTGTTTAAAAGGTTTAAGGACCCTTGATAGTGAGTCTAGAGAGCTGAGCTTTACTCATAGTTGCATCTACAAATTTAGTAAATGTTCAATAACTCAGTCATTTTTAATGATTCTTTTGGTAGTTCCATGCATGCAAGGCACACTTTACCACTGACTCAAATATGTGGCACTAAAACTTAAGGGTTTTATTTACATTATTTTCATTTAGAAACATCACTAAAATTGACTCATAGTTATAGAATCTTTATGGAAATTTAGATATTTAAAAGTTTGACTATCTGGCTCTATAAAACATTAATATTTTAAAATATTCAAGATGATATTGTAACCTCTGTTTATTAAACTTCCTTCATTTATATGGTCACTATAAATGCAAATCATAATTGAATATGTAATTATGTGATTACATATAAGCAAAATATTTACTTTTAAGTCCTTCCTTTGACTGTTTTGTTTTTCTTTAAAAAAATTGGGGGGGCATGGGGCCGGAGAGATAGCACAGTGGTAAAGCGTTTGCCTTAGACGCAGAAGGACGCTGGTTCAAATCCCGGCATCCCATACGGTCCCCCAAGTCTGCCAGGATTGATTTCTCAGCATAGAGTCAGGAGTAAACCCTGAATATTGCCAGGTGTGACCCAAAAACAAAACAAAAAAATTGGGGCTACATCTGGCTGTGCTCAGGGCTTCTTCCTGACTTTGCACTCAGGGATTGCTCCTAGCAGTGCTCATGGGAGTGTGTGCAGTGGTAAAGACCAAACCTGGGTTGACTGCTAGCAAGGCAAGAGCCTTACCTATTGAACTACCTTTCTGGCCCTAACTGGGCCGGAGAGATAGCATGGAGGTAAGGCGTTTGCCTTACATGCAGAAGGTCATTGGTTCGAATCCCAGCATCGCATATGGTCCCCCAAGCCTGCCAGAAGCAATTTATGAATGTGGAGCCAGGAGTAACCCCTGAGTGCTGCTGGTGACACACACACACTCACACACACACACACACACAATGTTTCCCAAAAACCAAAAAAAAAAAAAATGTATAAAATGTTATGCTTGAATTTTAAACAAAATAGATAAGGTAAGCTACTCATTCTTTATATTTTATTCTATTTTAATCAAACTCTAATGTTAGCAAATACTATAGATCTTAATATTTTTCTCATTTATTTATACATAACTTATTATGATGCATGGAAAGAAAAATTGTGAATACACTTAAAAAAAATCAAGGGCCACAGAGAGTATAAAATGATGAAGGCACTTACTTGCTTTATACTGGTCTACCTGGGTTCCATTCCCAACATCCCATTTGATCTCAACTAGGAGAAATTCCTAAGTGTACAGTCAAGAATAAGCCCTGAAGCTGGGTCTGCCCTTCTCCCACCCTCAAAAAAAGGTCAGAGCTAAGAAAATAGCTACAAGAGCTAGAACTCAGGTATTGCATGTGGGAGGTCCAGGTTTAATTCCCAGCAGAACCTGGTTCTCCTTGAGCAACCCTGGAGTGACCCAAAGCACTGAGTCAGAAGAACCACCATGTATGACTCAAAAAACAAGAATACATAATCAATAAATTATTTAAGAGAAAGTTAGAAAATTCTCTTTAACACTGATAATCTCCTCACCATTACAATTTTTACCAAATCATAGGTTTCCAATTAACTTATTAACACTACAAAGAGGAAACACTAGTATGGTTCACTAAAATTTCATGAGAACTTTAGTTATCAGAAATAATTATAATGGGGTCTGAAGAGTAGTAAAATGAGTAGCATACAGCTGATCGGGGTTCAATCCCCAGTATCATATACTATCCCCCAAATTCTCCTGAGCAGAGCCAGAAGTAATCCCTAAATACTATTGGGTATGGGCCCAAAACTAAAACTAAAAAAAGAAAGAATTATAATTGGGTAAGTATATTTCAATATGATTTTTTATTAGTAAGGTTTATTTCTTGTGTAAAGCTATATAAATTCTTTTTCAGATAAGCTGTTCTACAATTATGGACAGTGATTAAGTCATTCTTCTCTTAATCTTAATCCTTCTGTCTGTCCTCTACTCTGACTTAAAGGAGCTCTTCCTTTGAGATGATAAAGTAGGAAAACTTGGTCAACACCCTCAATTTCCACTTCCAAGTACCATTTTCTCCTGTCCATCAGTGCAAAGAACGCATAGAGTTGTTTCCTGATTATTCTCCAAAGTGATCTCATCTTCCTTTCCAGCTCAAGGCAGGGCTCTGAGTGACTATCACCACCCTAACATTTTGTCAATTCCTCCCTCCCAGGCACATCAATTATGTCTAAGGAGTCCATTTCCAACTGTCTTTCTTGGTGACAGAACAACAAATCTAACAAATACCAGGGCAAAATGCTATCCAAGGCCAGAGAGTGGGCTTAACCCTTTGGATAAAACAGCTATTAATGATGTTTGATGTTGTTCCCCAAAGAAAGTCATTGGAATTCTGATAGGCTTTGGACAATATCTGTATAACTCTGTAGGTAGGATAGTCACTTGGAAGGGATGGGAGGAGCGTCTTCCCAAATATTCATGAGGTTCCGGGCTCCTCCCAGATCAAATGGAGTCAGCAACATGCAAGGCAAGTGCCTTAACCTTTATACCATCTTTCTGTCCCCAGCGAGCATTTTGTTTTGGGTAGAGGATGCCACACGCAGTGGTACTCAAGGATCTCTGCTGCTGTGATTGGAGGGCCATATTCAGTGCCAAGGATCAAACTAGGAGTTATCTACAAGCACAGCAAGCACCGTGGCCCCTGTACTATCTCTCCAGCTACACCAACATAGCTAATTCTTCAATTCTATGGCCATATCATCTTTCCATTCCTAGCTTCTATTTCTTTTAGTAACAATATAGTTTTCAGCACAAAACTCATATTCCTTTTATAAGGGTGATTCTTAGTTTCCTTTTATTGTGAAACTGTTACTATGAATATTTTTCTGATTTCTTTTGATTCATTTGTTATTGCATAATTAAATGAAAAAGCAGTAATTTGAAAAACTATATGTATGCCTATGTGCACTGCAATACTGTTATAATAACCAAGATCTAGAAATAACCAGTGACCAACAACAAATGAGTTTATGGATTTTGTACTCTGCCACTTACTGATATATAGTTTCTGTCACAACTTGGCCTATTTTTTTCTAATCAATTGTGTTGGTTTTTTTTTTCTTCTTCTAATTTTTTTAAACTTTATTGATTAACTGATTGGTTTGGGGGGCCACACCAGTGGTGCTCAAGGATTTATCTTGGCTCTGCAGTCACAAATCACTCCTGGCAGACTCAGGGGACCATATGGGATGCTGGGAATCAAACTGGATCCCTCCAGGGTCAGCCACATGCAAGGCAAATGCCCTACCACCGTGCTATCTCTCCAGCCCCATTTTTTTTCTATTTATATTATCACATCATCTAGAAATAGCTATCGTTTTTTTCTTTTTAATCTACATGCTCTAAAGATTCCAAACAGCCAAAGTTAACATGAAATAAAAGATAGATGATACTACAATCCCTGACATTAAGTATCCTCTAAAGCTATAGTAGTCAAAACAACAGTCTAATGTTGAAATGGAAGCAGACATAAGAAACAAAGGAATAAAATTTGGAAGTCAAAATGAGCCCTCACTTATAGATATAATAAATGTATTTTATTATTTATTTATTTATTTTTGGTTTTTGGGTCACACCAGGCAGCGTTCAGGGATTACTACTGTTTCACGCTCAGAAATTGCTCCTGGCAGGCTCGGGGGACCATATGGGATGTCAGGATTCAAACCACTGTCTTTCAACAAGCAAGGCAAATGCCCTACCTCCATGCTATCTCTCCAGCCCCATAAATGTATTTTAATAAAATAAAGAACATAAAATAGAGCAAAGAATGTCTCTAAAAAGTGGGGTTGAGAAAACTGGATAGTCACATGCAAAAGAATGAAATTTGACTACTATCTCCTCGCATACACAAAAGTTAACTCAAGGGCCTGGAGAGATAACACACAGTGTTTGCCTTACAAGCAGCCAATACAGGACCAAAGGTGGTTGGTTCGAATCCTGTGTCCCATATGGTCCCCCGTGCCTGCCAGGAGCTATTTCTGAGCAGACAGCCAGGAGTAACCCCTGAGCACCACCAGGTGTGGCCCAAAAAAACAAAAAACAAACAAAACAAATAGTTAACTCAATATAAGGGGTCAGAGCAGTGGCACAGCAATAGGGCGCTTGCCTTGCACATGGCTGACCTAGGATGAACCACAATTTGATCTCCTAGCAGTCCATATATGGTCCCCCAAGCCAGGAGTGATTTCTAAGCACATAGCCAGGAGTAACCCCTGAGCATTCCAGGTGTGCTCCGCCCAAAAAGTTAATATTAGATCTGAAACCATACCCACAAAATTCTTAAACAAATACAGAGGACAAACACTTCATGATGTTGGCTTCAGTGCCATCTTTGTTTATTCAACTCTATAAGCAAGGAAACAAAGGCAAAAATAAACAAATGAGGCTGTATCAAGTTAAATAGCTTCCATACTGCCAAAGAAACTGTCATTAAAACAAAGACATCCTACTGAATGGAAGAAAATATTTTCATGCCATCTATCTAACAAAGAACTAACAGCCAAGATATATAAAGAAGACACAAAACTTAGCAACAACAAAAATAACTCCATAAAAAATGGGGAGAGGAGATAAACAGACATTAGACCACAGAAAAACACATTTAAAGCCAATAGGCACCATGAAATAAAAAGGCTCCACATTACCAAACACTAGGGAAATGTAAATCAAAATGACTACGAGGTATTACCTTACATATGTAAAAAGGATCTCCATCAAAAAGACCATAAAAACAAGTGCTGGTGGATATGGACAAAAAGAAATCCACCTTGACTATTCCAAATCTATGTTAAACAACATAATGTCTCAAAAAATTAATAACAGAATGGTCATAAGATTCAAAAAATCACTCACAGATTCACATAATACAATAGCAGTAATTAGAAAAGACATATATGCACCCAAGTTCAATGTACGCTTCTTACCACAGCAAAGATTTGGAAACAATCCAAATGACCAAAAAGATGAGGTAACAAATAAGGTAGAATATACAAACACAATGAAATACTTATTTTTTTATTATAAAAGATGGCACTTTGTTGCTGTAATAATGTACATCGAACTAGGAGAGGGAGTTACACTAAATAAGTCAGAAGGCAAAGAAAAATATTGGGTGATTTCATAAGTATGTAACAATTAAAGAAGAGACAATGTACAATGAAACAAATGCTTAGACTAACCACAGAATCGAGGGTCCCAGAGTAGGGGGTAAAAAAATCCCATGGAATGTGATGAGGTCTGTTGGGTCTGAGTTGTGGGCATGGTACTTTGGGGTGGGGTGCAGGTTGGTAGCTGGAGAAACCTGTGATGGTGAAGATCAGACCTGGGCTGCCTGCATGAAAAGCATCCATTTAGCCCTTTGAGTTATGTCTTGGACATCAGTGTGTCACCTTTGTGCTCCTAAAACAAAATAACCATTCCTATTCTTGTTAACCATTGTAATACTTGAAAAATAATTTATTAAAAATTTTAGAAAAGGGGCCAGAGAGATAGCACAGTGGAAGGGCATTTGCCTTGCACACAGCTGATTCAGGACAGATGGTGGTTCGAATCCTGGCATCCCATATAATCCCTCTGTGGCTGCAAGGAGCGATTTCTAAGCCAGAGCCTGAAGTAACCCCTGAGCACTGCTGGGTGTGACCCAAAACAAAAACAAAAATAATGGTTTTAAAGAATTTGGGGACCAGAGTTGTAGTACAGCACAGAGGGCACATGTTTTGCATGAGACTGACCTAACTTTGAACCCCCATATCGCATGTTATCCCTTGAGCCTTCCAAGACTGATTCCTGAGTAAAGAGCCAGGAGCAACCCCTGGGCATAGCCAAGTGAAGTCCCCAAACTAAAAATTTTTTATTTTAAAATCTTTTTTTGGGGGGGGTTGTTTTTTAGGTCACACCCAGCAGTGTTCAGGGTTTACTCCTGGCTCTATGCTCAGAAATCACCCCTGGCAGGCTTGGGGGACTATATGGGATGTAGGATTCAAACCACCATCCTTCTGCATGCAAGGCAAACATCCTACCTCCATGCTATCTCTCCAGTCCCTTAAAATCTACTTTATGTGAAGAAATGCACTGGTCTAAATGGGAGTTGTCTCAAACACCCTTAGTCTCAGAGTATAATGAGGAGAAAGAAAGAAACTTAGTAGAAGAGAAATACAAATATGAAAGGCTGGGGGCCAGGGGCCAAGCGTTTCAGGTGATAACAGGTTGTTCATAATACAGTAGTTGTAGGATTATTTCTATAGATAAATTTGCCAGGATTGAGTTACAATTATAAAATGTACAACAATATTCACCAGTGCACATTTTCCCACCACCAATGTGCCCAGTTTCCTCCTTGATGCCATCTCCCCTTCCTTCCTCTGGGCATACATTTTTCTTCTTTCTCTCTCTTCTTTTTTTAGACACTTTTATTTGCAGTACAGTGCACATTTCCTGCCACCAATGTCCCCTTTCCCTTCCACCCACCCTCCTCACTTGCCTCACTTGCCTCTAGGGCAGCATTTTATACCCACCCACCCACCTACCTATCTACTTACCTACCTACCTCCTTTCTCTTCCTTTTTTGACAGTGTAGTTTGCACTATCGTTAATGAAGGGGTGCCATGCATGTCACTAGGGAAATATCCATATTCCTTCAGTACCCATATCTTGTCCAGTGTGATCAGTTCCAACTATCATTGTCATCGTGGACCCTGCTCTATTCTAACTGCACTCATCACTCTTAGTGGCAAACTTCCTACTATGGAATGGTCCTCCTGTCCACATTTTTATTATCTCTAGAAATCATCCTCACACTCTTTTATTTTCCTTATATCCCACAGATGAATAGATTATTCTGTTTATCTCTCTTCCTCTGACTCAATTCACTCAGCAAGTCCATCCATGTAGAAGCAAATTCATGACTTCATTTTTCCTAACGGCTGTGTAGTATTCCATTGTGTAGATGTATCACCGTTTCTTTGGCTACTCATCTATTATCAGGTACCTGGGTTGCTTCCTGATTCTGGCTACTGCAAATAGTGCTGTGATGAACATAGGAATGTTTTTGCATTGGGCATATCCCTAGGATTGGTGTTCCTGGATCATAAGAAAGTTCAATTTCCAGTTTTGGGGGTGGGGGGGAATATCCATATTATTTTCCAGAAAGGCTGGACTAGACAGCATTCCTACTGACAGAAAATGAGAGTTCCTTTCTCCCTGCATCCATGCCAGTACTGGTTTCTCTTGTTCTTTGTGATGACCACCACAGGTGGGTTTTTTTTCTTCTGTTTTCTTTTGTGCACTGTTGGGGAATTACTCAGAACTTTACATGTGCAAGGGCATGTGCTCCACACCACTGAGCCACATCCCTAAGTTCATCTTCTATATCTAAGATTTTTACATGGACGTTTGGGTTTGTTTTGAGTTTTAAGTTACATCCAGTGGTATGCAGGGAGTATTCCTGGCTCTGTACTCAGGAATCACTCTGGCAGGTTCACAGACCATATGGGATGTCAGGGATTAAACCTGGGCTGGTTGCATGGAAGGTAAGGGCCCTATCCACTGTACTATTGTTCCAGCCCTATATGCATTCTTTTTTTGTTTGGGGCCACACCCAGGAGTGCTCAAGAGTTAGTCTTGGCTCTGCACTTAGAAATTGCTCCTGATAAGCTTAGGGGACCATATGGGATGCCTGGGATCAAACACAAGTTGGCCACCTGCAGGGCAAATGCCCTACTCACTATGCTATCACTCCAGCACCTCTGTGTGCATTCATAACCAAATTTATTGAAGGGAAATATGTCAAGCCAGATACAACAAGGCAATTTTAGAAAATAGAATACTATAAAATCCGATGGTGGTATTTATCAGACAACCATAATGTTTTCACTCCTATGACCAAGCACTATCATGTATGTGTGTACATATATGATATATATTAGTATAATCAATATCCTACTTATCAAAAGCCTCTTATTTAACCACCTCAGCCTAACCTAGAAAACTTAAACAATAATAGCACCAAAAAAAAAGTCTCTAAATTTACGTTGGATTTTAGGTCAGTGTATGGACTAAATAAATGATTTTTATCTGTTATTTATAATGGAAATTCACAGGTCACATTTAAAATCCTTATTTAAAGGAGAAATTTCCA
Organism: Crocidura indochinensis; assembly: GCA_004027635.1. Lineage (NCBI taxonomy): Eukaryota > Metazoa > Chordata > Mammalia > Eulipotyphla > Soricidae > Crocidura > Crocidura indochinensis. Next base: position 19,757 of record PVKC010014155.1, read on the forward strand.
TTCAGAATATATTGACTATCAGAATCTACTGTTGCTTATCATCACTGCCAATCTTTCCCCCACAGATGTTAACTAAATCTAAGTAAATTTTTGTCCTTCTAGCTAAAATATCATCAAATACCAGCAAGTTCACAGGTTCAAGCTAATAGCTTTACCAAAAGTATCAGCAGTAGAGTGATTTGTATTTTATCCTTTCTTTTCTTTTCCAGCCCACCCTGTGTTTTTTAAACACACACACAATAACAACAACAACAACAACAACAACAACAACAACAACAATGGATTGCTCTATACTAAGAACCCAAAGTCTACCATAAGAACCAAATCATATCACTTAATATGACATTTCTTCTTTCTTTCTTTTTTGTTTGTTTTTTGGGTCACACCCGGCAGTGCTCAGGGGTTACTCCTGGCTCTACACTCTGAAATCACTTCTGGCAGGCTTGGGGCACCATATGGGATGCAGGAATTCAAACCACTGTCCTTTTGCATGCAAGGCAAATGCACTACCTCTATGCTATCTCTCCAGCCCCATAATATGACATTTCACTCCACTCTTCAACAACACAACAATTTTATTTATACCTGAGAATCTCAATTCAAAACACCAAAAGAGCTAAGATGGGGCACATTGGTTGTACCTACCTGGCAAGTGGAAGGCTAAACGTTCAATCCCACACCAGCCATGACACTGGAGAAGGCAGTAAAGAACAGTTCTACTGGTGCGTGTGACCTGACACTACACTGCAACCAATGTGTGGGCACTGGAGCAAAGGATGCAACCCCCTGCAAGTTCCTCACAAACTGGGATAACAACAGCAAAGAAAAGGGGGAAAAGAGCAAGGTGGTGGGGTAGGGTGGTACTAAAAGTCTCTTTTTTTTGTTTGTTTATTTTTGTTTTTGGGTCACACCTGGCAGCGCTCAGGGGTTACTCCTGGCTCTATGCTCAGAAATCGCTCCTGGCAGGCACAGGGGACCATATGGGATACCGGGATTCGAAACACCGTCCTTCAGCATCTAAGGCAAACACCCTACCTTTGTGCTATAAATCCGGCCCCTAAAAGTCTCTTCTTAATCATTTTTTTTGTTTTTGTTTTTTTTTTGTTTTGTTTTTGTTTTTGGGTCACACCCGGCAGCGCTCAGGGGTTACTCCTGGCTCCATGCTCAGAAATTGCTCCCTTAATCATTAGAGCTTTCAATGTTCTGGAAAAGGGATGTAATGAAAGCATCCCATCATATAAGTCTCTTAGCTACAAAAATCTAAAAGGGATCCACGTACCATTGAATGTAGCCACAGAAGCACTGTCTCCCCATACCACTGAACCAATCGCTAAGCCCAGTTAAGCCAAATATCAACAGGAGTGTTCCCAGAAACTCTGAGCACTCCTTGAAGCAAACCCACCCCCACTAGCACAAAAATCTGAAAGGGGGGACTAGCGGGAACGTTCAGGAAAAAGCTTCACGTAAATCCCAAAATTGTCAGTTAAATGATCTAATTTTTATGGCTTTCAACATAACGACATGGTCTTGGCACATCAATAAAGGCATAGTCCTAAAGCTGACATCCATTGTTATTAATGATAGAATGAATTTACCCTGGAAGCAAAGGCTGGCAGGGGCCAGCCTGAACCTCAGCTCCTTTCTTGCTTCCGTGGTATTTTTCCACCGCGTGTCATCGCTGTGACTGAGTAGCAAAATGAAAGTGGCTACTGGCGCCCTCTCTAGAAGTTGGGCCAATTAAACTCTATACCCTCTCCTCCCAGTAGTGCTTACTGGCTCGATTCTGAGCAGCAAAGGTGCCAAGTCGTATCTCCTCATCCCTGACTTCCTTTGCTTCTCAGCCGGGGCCATCAACTAACCCCAGCTTCTTGAATGGCCCTGGAAGCAGTTATCCTCATGTGACCATTCTTTCCCAATTTACACAACCAAAAAGATTTGGGGCTGAAGGGAATAAATATTTATTCCAAAGGTGTATGACCCTGATGTTACTGCTTTAATGTCTTGTGATAAGTTGGAGATGTATCACAAATGAATGTCATTACCCTACCCTTTGCTTTCAACAGAGTTGAGGTTAAAGTAACACCATTTGGTGTTACTTCATGAATTCCAAGTGAGTTAACCACTTGGGGACTAGAGAACTAGCTCAATGGACTGGGTGCAGGCTTTGCATACTGGAGGCCAGACTTCAATCCCAGGCAACACATATTTCTCTGAAGGTTCTATCCCTGAGCACCACCAGTTATAACCCAAGACAAAGAGAAAAAATAATTTAAGTATATAGTTCAGCCACATGCACAATGTTGCAAATCGTAACCATGTTTATTTTCAATAAATTAAAAAAAATTTTTTTTGGTTTTTTGGGTCACACCCGGCAGTGCTCAGGGGTTACTCCTGGCTCCATGCTCAGAAATTGCTCCTGGCAGGCACGGGGGACCATATGGGGCACCGGGATTCGAACCGATGACCTTTTGTATGAAAGGCAAACGTCTTACCTCCATGCTATCTCCCGGGCCCCAATAAATTAAAATTTTATAAAGTAAATATTAACTTGTTTTTTTGTTTTTTGGGGTCACATCCGGCAGTACTCAGAGGTAACTCCCGACTCTACGCTCAGAAATCACTCC
>PVKC010014156.1:7364-22481 GCA_004027635.1 Crocidura indochinensis
GGGGATCGAACCACGGTCCATCCAAGGCTAGCTTGGTAAGGTAGGCACCTTACCTCCAGCGCCACCACCCGGCCCCTTGATTCATCATTTTCAGTTCTTCTGGACATACCAATGTGTTTAATTGTGGTCCATATGGTAGTTTTATGTTTGTGTTTGTGTTTGTGTTTGTGGGGGTTTTTTTCCCGGTTTTGGGGCCACACCTGGTGATGCTCAGGGGTTATTCCTGGCTATGCACTCAGAAATCGCTCCTGGCTTGAAGGACCATAAGGGACGCCAGGGGATCAAACTGTGGTTCATCCTAGGTTAGCACTGGCAAGACATTTGTTTTATGCAGTGGATATACTATTTTTATTCTTACCAGGAATGTAAAGGGACCCAGTTTCTTTATTTTCTCTGGTAGTTATTTTTTCCTTTTCTTTAGAATAGCCATTACATATCAGTATAAAGTGCTATCTCTTTTATGGTGATTTTGATTTGATTTCAATTACTAAAATGTTAGCAGTATTAGTTAGTATTAGTAGTGCTAGAAGTGTTAGGCAACGTCTCCTGTAGTTGTTGGCTATTTTATTTGCAAATATTCTTTGATGAAATGTCCATTTAAGTGTTGTCTAAAGGGACTATGTGCTTCAAAGTTACTCAAGGATACTGGGGATCAAACTCAGCTTGGCCACAGGCAAAGCAAATGTCCTACCTACTGTGCTATTGTTCTGGCACTTCTGTTCATTTTTAAGTTGGATATATTTGTTATTGAGAAAATTGTGTATAGTCAAGATACAAATTCCATTAGATATATTTTTCCTATTCTATGGGCTGTCTTCTCATTTTCTTATTTAAACATTTTCGGGATGTTGTGACTTAGAACTTTTCATGAGTTAAAATCTTAACTTTGATGTTTTTTTTCTTTTTGCTACTTATGCTAAAGGTGTATATATAAGAATCATTTGTCATATATATATATATTATGGAAACAATCTTGTTTTATTTTAAGAGTTTTGTAGGTTTTTTTTTCTTTTTGGTTTTTGGGTCACACCCGGCAGTGCTCAGGGGTTGCTCCTGGCTCCATGCTCAGAAATTGCTCCTGGCAGTCACGGGGGACCATATGGGCACCGGATTCGAACCGATGACCTTTTGCATGAAAGGCAAACGCCTTACCTCCATGCTATCTCCCGGGCCCCAAGAGTTTTGTAGTTTTAACTCTTATTTCTCTATGATACATTTAAGCTAATTTGTTTATATGAAGTCTAGTAAAGTCATAGTTTATCCTTTTGTCTGTTTGGAACTATTTGCAATTAATATGAATTTCATAATTGGCTTTTTCTTTTTCAAAAATGCTGTTGGAATTTTGATAGACATGATAGTGACTTTATTACTTTGGTCTAATATTACTCAAAAGGTAACTATTTTATCTTATAATATCTTATAATGTTATATAAGATATTACATTATACCATTTTGTCTTATATCTTATAATATTGCTACCTTATCACAACTAATTCTTCATTTCCAAGCTTTATTTTATTTATTTATTTATTTATTTTACTTTATGGGCCACACCCGTTGACGCTCAGGGGTTACTCCTGGCTATGCCCTCAGAAATCTCTTCTGGCTTGGGGGACCATGTGAGACACTGGGGGATAGAACTGAGGTAGGTCCTAGGTTAGCGCTTGGAAGACAAATGCCCTACAGCTTGCGCCACTGTTCCAACTCCTGTTCCAAGTTTTAAAGTCTTCTTTAGTTTCTTTTATTTAGGTTTTCTTTAGTTTGCTTTAGCAACTTATTTTCATCTGAAATGTATAAGCCTTTTACCTTTTTAGTTAAATTTATAACTGAATATTTTATTCTTTTGGATGCTGTTTGTTATTTTTTAATTTCCTTTTCAGATTGTTCATTGTTGGCATGTAAAAGCAGTCAGTTGATCTGTATTACTATTGCACTTTGCAATACTGTAAATTTATTTATTAGTTTTAGGGTTTTGTTTGTTTGTTTGTTTGTTTCTCTATATAGGATTATGCTATCTGAGAATAGTTATTGCTTTCTTTCTAATTTAGATGACTCTTCTCACCCTCTTCCCCAGGAGGGCACACGTGTTGTTCAGGGCTTAGTCTTGACTCTACTGTCAGGGAACACTCCTGCCTGGTGACTCAGGGGATCATATGAAGTGCCAAGGATTAATCCCAGATCTACCGCTTGCAAGGCCTATCCGTATTCACTTGCCCTACCCACTGTATTATCATCCTGGCCCCTGATAGTTCTGTGTTTTCTTTATCTTTGTAGCTTTATTCTTTGGCTAGAACTTTTAGTACTATATTAAATAGGCCTCTGTGTCAGGTTCCTGATATAGGGGTAAAAGCTTTCAATATTTAACCTGTGAATATATAAGTTTTGAGTTTTTACCATCTTTTGAGAGTATGTTCATTGGCACAACATCGTCATCACCTCAGAACTTCTTGAAAATACTCATTATTTCTCTAAGTGTCTACATCATCTCTGAGCTTATTTTGAGACACCTTGAATAACTGGAGGTACCATGTTAGACATTCAGTTGCAAGACACATCAGAATTCATGGGTCAGTATTAGATCAGGGCAAAATGATCTGCTTTCCTCCTGGTTGTTTCTTTGTTTATGAGTATGTTATGCCGATCATCACCAATTTTACTTTTAGTTATTTAGAATGATCCAAGAATGGCTTTCATAGGATTTATTGGATTTTATCACATCTCTCTTTTGACTGTCCTTTATTTTTTTTACAACTACCATGGTGCAATCTCAATCCCCATATATCTTTTTTCATAGCAAATTTAAGCTAATAATAATGTGATATATTGCTCTAAAAATATTGCCGAAGTTAGCCATTGAGGATATAAATAATAGTTTATAGACAAATCAAATGATACAATTCTATTTAATTTCTACTTGTTTGCCTATTGGTCACTACTGAGCTTATAAAAAAAACTACCTTTTTAAAGTCCATAATGGGGTACATTTAATTATCATTATTTCTAAGTTAGTTTAAAATGATAGATTTACATCCTAGATTTCCATTTTCAGACATTTTTAAATTTTCAAGCTTCACTTGTACACTTACCTCAAATCCATCCAGTTAACTGCTCCCAGATGGGTGAATAATATGACTGCAGCCTCTGAGATCGAGGGGTTACCTACATGAGTGAGCTCTGGGGGAAACATACTAAGGAAACTCTGTGTAAAGCAGAGTGACCTCACAGTTGGGGGTGGGTGGTCAAAAGCATGTGTGGTCCTAAAAAATACTGGGTTTCAATAAAGCTTTTTGATCTGGGGAAGTCCTAGAATCTTTGAGGTACTCTTGATGGAATAATGAAGCTGCTCTCTGACCATTTTTATTCAAGCTTGACTACTTTACCATAAGAAAATGAGAAATCAATACAGTGACAAATTCTAGCAGACTTTTTAAGATGTTAGGTAATTTATTTGCATGGTGCAGTCAAATCATTTAATGACTTTAATCCAATCATAGTTCTTGCTTACTGGAGGTAGAGGGGATGGGAGGAATTCTTGACTGAGTCACAGTCTGAAAGTTGCTGAAACGCTAACATTGATCAAATTTCCCAAGGTTCTCTTCACATCCTCTCTTCTTTCTTTTGTTTAAAGTGATAATACTTGACTCAGCAAATATTTTATTTTCAGTTCTAAAAGCTATGCATGTGACATTTTTCAGATGTTTGGGGAAGAGTTCATATGATCTCTAGTTGAGCTGCTTAATTAGTTTCTCAAAAACAAAAATTACACCATTTGGAAGTGTATGTTTATCTACATTTGTTTAAAATGATTTAACCCATATGCACATAGATGTGCTGATGAGCCTGTGTAGCAGTAATAATTAAATGGGACAGGAATCCAAATTAAAAGATGGCATTTTTAGAAGTTTCAAGTTCTCAGTAGAATGAGAAGCTACTTTGAGAAGACTGTGACTTCCTGCCCTTCCCTGCCCTGTTTACCCTCACCCTGCCCCTGATTTGAGTAAGAGGATTAAAACTTTTAAAACTTTTTAAAAATAAAATAAGTTTAGCAAAAGAAGTTTGTGTTCAATTAATTGGGCAAGGATTTTTAATAATATAAGGAAGTTTACCAAGAGACATTTGTATTTCAATTGGGCAAGAGTTTTAATAACATAAAGAGGTTTTCAGTCATGGTTGAGCAAAAACAATATGCTCACTAATTTGGGAGATAAATTATTTAGAGTAATTTTTTTCTACCACCATTTTGAACGGGATATTATTCGCTAGTTTTTAAACTACTAAATTCCTGTGGGTGCAATGGTTTAAGTTCAGAAAGTAGAGGAGCATTGGGATTCCCAGGCACAGTTGGGTTGCAGAAGTTCCCTACTCTATATTTCATGATGCTCTTTTAAAGGATTTGATGAGAGTGACAAGAGAAAGGGGAAACAAAGCATGTTAAAGTCATTTGGCTACTTGGAAATGAAGGCTGGGAAGCAAACACTTTCTGGTTGCAAATCACTTGTCATACATTCTTTAAGACATTTTATACAAATGACTTTAACAGTTTTAGGGTCATGCCTAAAGGTTAATAGTTTGTTTGCCTGGTACACATTTTAATGACTAAAAAGCAATACTTTGAGGTGGTAGTAGCATTTTTGTTCATACACTATTCACTGAAATGTTTTTTTCTGGTTTACTGATTTTATATTTTACTATTCTACTGTATATGCGAGCAAGAAGCTAGAAATAGAATTCTTAAAAATTACTAATGTTTTGTTGAGTATAACGATAGATACTTAGTCATGATTGGATGGTTCAGTAAGGTCCACTGATGCTGGGGATCACAGGGTCCCTCAAATGCTAAATTTGAGGCTTGACCTTTGAGCTACTTAACGTCGCCTCCCCTTTTGATTGTTGTTCAAACCCATCTAAGACGTTTTTGTACATCAGAGGATTCTGAGAGTGTAATGTCCATGGTCATACAATTAGTGAATTAGTGAGTCAGACATGAAGGTCAAGTTTATGCTCTTAATACCTGGGTATACACCCTTGAATTTTAGGCTAAACGAAGATAGTTGTCTTATGTTTATTTTTTTGCTTACATTTTAATTTGGGCACCATGACTTGCAAAACAGTAATATTTCAGGCATACAATCACACTCACTTCCACAGTCTTACGGTTCATCCATCACTGTCTCTAGATTCTTCCCCACTCACATTGCAGGCTCAGTTCTGTAAACCAACACTCAGCACTTATTAACATTGGTTGATCATTTTTTTAGTCCTTACCATGCTCTTCATATGAGAACATATTTGGTTTTTATTCTTCTACCTCTGACTCACATCAGTCAGCATGATTCCTTCTACTAGTTTATCTATGTAGCAATGAACTACAGGATTTCATTTTTTTCCTTCTAGAATTGTATATATATATAAAATTACAGATTCTTATGATTTTTTTCTCATTTTTATTTTCCCCTACCTCATATATTTTTGAGCTGAATCTGGTGGTACTCAGGGATTATTCCTCATGGTGCTTAGGAGATTAGATGGCGCCAAAATCTAGACCTCCTTGCATATCTTTTGGCTATGAATTAATTTTTTGTTTGTTTTGGGGGATACCTGATGACACTCAGGGGTTACCCCTAATTATGCACTCAGAAATCACTCCTGGCTCAGGAGACCATATGGGATGCCGGGATCGAACCCAGGTTCATCCTGGGCAGCCGCATGCAAGGCAAATAATCGCCCTATCGCTCCAGTCCATGAATTAATTTTTGACATGTGTCAACTAAAGTAAAAATAATGAGAGCCTAACTCTTTCCTGGCTGTGGTAAAAAGGCTGAAGCTTTTGCAAAAGCTAGATTTGAGAAATGCCAGCAGTGATTGGTGGGTTTATTAGTTTGTTGTACATAAAAGTAGAATGAAGTCATGCAGTTACCTGTTTTTATGCCGCTGTTGTCATTTGTTTTAATTGGTTGCCAGTATCTGTGTACATAAGAGACCATTGTGCTTTGAGAGTGGACTACTGAACCAGAAAGGAAGACACAAAACTGAAAAATCTTCACAAGGATGGTTTTTGTTTGTTTGTTTGTTTGTTTGGGGGAGGGGTTACACACAGTGGTATTCAGGGGCATAGGGTTACTCCTGGCTCTGCGCTCAGAAATTCCTCCTGGAAGGCTTAGAGGACTATATGGGATGCCAAGAATCGAACCAGGGTCCGTCCTTTGTTGGTCCCATGCGTGGCAAACGCCTAATCACTGTGCTGTTGCCCTGGCCTCAAGAATGGGTTTTGTATTTCTAGAAAAGTCACTTAGTCATAGAATTTTGGAAAAATGCCTATTAATTTTGATTTTATGAGTCAGTTTCTTTGTTATTAAATAGTAACTCAAACATTGCTTCTCTTGCTATTCATTTTTTAGAAGTGTGATTAACATTTATTGAACTTAATATTTTGAAACTAATCTCGTTAATTGAAAACTTTACTTTGAAATAATCCAAGTAAATTTCATGAGAGTTCTAGTTTCAAAATAGTATCTATGTTTTTGATACTAGTTCCTTGTTTCAAAATTATATCTACTCCCTTATAAATAAAAAAGGCATACCAACTAAATTAGGTATGTCTTGAAGGTTTCTTCTATTTCAAACTGAGGAATGTTACAGTAACTTATTAAAAGTAGTCACCTAACTGAGAATTACAAATCTAAAGTCTATAGTAGATTTTAAGGCTTATTTCAATATTTTGTTTTGTTATTTATAATCCATTTCTTTTTGGCACACAAATAGAACTCCACCCTTATATCCTATTTTCTTGGATAACGTTTAAATTAACAATCTTGATTTTCGTAACTTGAAGCATTAGGGATCCTGTAATATTTGCAAAGAGGCTCATAGCCTGGTTTAGGTTCCCCCCCCCACCCTTATTCAGCTAGAGAATTCTCTCTCGTTTTTAATTTTTTTTTTTTTTTTTTTTTTTTTTTTTTTTTTTTTTTTTTTTTTTTTTTTTTTTTTTTTTTTTTTTTTTTTTTTTTTGGTTTTTGGGTCACACCCAGCAGCACTCAGGGGTTACTTCTGGCTCTAGGCTCAGAAATCACTCCTGGCAGGCTCGGGGGACCATAAGGGATGCCGGGATTCAAACCATCGTTCTTCTGCATGCAAGGCAATGCCTTACTTCCATGCTATATCTCCGGTCCCTAGAGAATTCTCTTTTATCCCTAATTTTGTTTGTTTTTGTTTTGGGGCCATACCTGGCAACTCTCAGGAGTTACTCTTGAATCTTTCCTCAGAAATCGCTCCTGGCAGGCTCAGAGGACCATATGAGATGCAGGAGATTGAACCTGGTTGGTCCAGGATCAGCCACATGCAAGGCAAACACCATACTGTTGTGTTATCATTCAGGCCTCTATCCCTGACATTAAATTTAGCTTTAAGTCTCAATGTGAGGAGAAAGTGATTTTTTTCAGTTTTATTTTAAATACAGCGATTATTTTAAATATTTCAGGTTTCTTCAACATATTTCTTACTCTTACTCTTTTAGGACCTGCTGAAGTTCCCATGATGTCGCCCAATGGATCCATTCCTCCCATCCATGTGCCTCCAGGTTATATCTCACAGGTAAGCCTGTGGATAGTTGACATGTTCATTATAGACTCATTGTTCCAAGAGAATATATCTGGGAGCTTCAAAAATGTAAGGATTTATTTAGTTAGACCATGTGAGAGTTGCTGTCATTCAGGTATCATACAGGTATGGTACAGGGCTCCCCAGTTCTTGCTGGCATCCCAGAGACAGCAGGGCTGCCATGAGGCTGCCCTAAGCCAAGGTGGGTTGCAGTTTTACCATTTGATTGTGATTCCTTCAGAAAGTCTATTACCTTTTAGATTCCTTTACCTCTCTACCACAGTTTTCTGGAAAATAATTGTAGAGTTAATTAGAGAAAGTGTTAAAGAAAGCATTGTTAACATAAATCTCACCTATATTCTATTATGGGAGTCTCATTTTTTATAATGGCGCACATCCTGGTCAGTGAATTGCCGAGGATTATGTGAGGTCTTCTCGGCTTATACATAAATTTCTCTTAAATGTACATTTTTTCCTTAGTAAAGCAGCAATAGCATTATAAAAATATCAGCAATTTCAGAGGTATGTTGGGAAAGTTAAAAAATAATTAAAGGTATTTTCTCTTCAAGCCCATGTTTTCAACCTTGAACATGTTAGTCCCTACTTGTCTGTTTCTCTCTCAAACATATTTCCCTTTTTTCATTCCTCTTGCATATTTTAAAGTAATTTTCATTTTTGATTTTTTTCATTTATAAAAACGTACCTTGTTTCACTAAAATATAATAATCATTAAAGGATAAAGTTCTACTTTCTTTATGTGGCTAGTGGTTCATATGCTCATGATGCTGACATTGTAGATGTTTGTATATACTTCAGCTTCATTCCAGACTCGACCTCATCTTTCTATTTCTCTATGTAATTTATTTTATATTTCTTGTATAAATTTTTTCTATATCTCATATTAAGCATTCATCTTCGTGTTCGCCTCTTTTGTTCTTTTTTTCTCTGGTTATAAGGACATCTTTTACTTAGTGAAACAATCAGAAAATGCAGCAGTATTTCTATCCTTACACAGTTTCCCCTTTTCCTACTCCCTTCAGGTAATTGTCAAAGGCTAGAGCATAATTACAGTGGGTAAAACACTTGTCTTGTATGTGGCACATCTAATTTCCAGCTCCACATGTGGTCCCCAGGGCACAACTAGGAGTAACCCCCTGAGTACAGAGCAAAATCTTAGCCCTGAGTACTACTGGGTGTAGCCCAGACTCCTGCCCCACCCCAGAAGTCCATAAATTTGTTTCTAATTATTTTGAAAGGGTGAAAAAAATGGCAGTTACAAAGGAAAATTGCTGAAGTACAGGCAGAAATCAAAGACTTTTTTTCCTTCTCTCGGGTAAAATCTGAAACTTTCCCAGTATAGGCATAAGGCAGCAGAAACCATAAGGCAGCCATTACTTTTAGTTTTATTTGTCCCACCCCTACTTTCATGTGAACATATTGGACATTCTTTTTTTTTGGGGGGGGTTGTTTGTTTTTTTCGGAGGGGGGCCACACCCCACACCCATGATGCTCAGGGATTACTCCTGGCTATTCGCTCAGAAGTCACTCCTGGCAGGCACGGGGGACCATATGGGGAACCGGGGGATCGAACCGCGGTCCTTCCTAGGTTAGCGCAGGCACCTACCTCCAGCGCCACTGCCCGGCCCCCATATTGGACATTCTTTATTTTTAATATTTTCAATGAGTAGCTATCATGTTGACTTGTCTTCACCTTATTGCAAATAGATGGCTTATTTTGCATAAATCTTTGTAACTAAGAGTCACTGGTGAAGCAGAGAATGCAGTGCATGCATGCTCTTGCAGCCAAGACTTAGGATGATGGATCATGTTTGCATCACCAACCATTTAAACAGAAAGGAGCCAGGAATATAGAATAATAATCTGTCCTCTGGTCATTCCTTTTGAGGAAGTATTGACAACTGGAACAATATGCATTTCTCACCATTGTGACTACAGAAGGCTTTTTGTTGCAGGGATGTTTAAAGAGTATAAGTTGGAAGTTGAATGGTATGATGTTAAGGCATTGTGCCTTTCCCTCACTAGGTATTGTCATGATTGTACAGACTGTGCACCGTTTATTGAAAGTTCTAAAAAGAGAGAGATTTTAGACTATGGTTTATTTCTGATTCCTGGTAGCTTCTATACAAAATCCACTTGGAAAGTATAACAAAAGCGGGGCTGTCAGCTCACTTTTATAAGACTTTTAGAGCTTTTTTTCCTTTTGGTTTTTGGGTCACACCTGGTAGCACTCAGGAATTACTCCTGGCTCTATGCTCAGAAATTGGTCTTGGCAGGCTGGGATTTGAACCACCATCCTTCTGCATGCAAGGCAAACACCCTACCTCCATGCTATCTCTTCAGCCCTGACTTTTAGAGCTTTTGAAGTTTCCTTTCTTCAATGGAAGCAATGGCCAAGTAATCTCAGAAAATGAGTTTAAAAAAAAAAGGAAATAGTTTGATTTTTGATCGCTAAGGCATGTTTTCAATCTTGTTTAGATTGGCCTCCCTTATCACAAAATAGGCCAGAGTTCATGGACCTTTGGTGGGAGCACTATCTTTAATGCTATTTGGCAGAGAAGCTTTAGTGTGAAGCCAGTTATTAATCTGAGGAAAATTGAGAAATCAATAGGGTGTGTGAACAACATCTTTAAGGATACACACTTCAAAGAAGTGAGGAGGGTGGAACCAAGCATAAAATGTCCTAGAAGACTTGTCATCACCAGGAGATCTAAGGAGCAGTTGTGGAAAGAGAATCACGAGATTACAAAATATTCTTTTTAAATGTTCCCTTTCCAGCTTAACATCTGTAAGAAATGCCCAATGTCTGGCCCCATTCAAGTAAATTTTGCTGTTTATACCCACAGTCTGTTTTTGCCCTATGCACTTGACTTTAATTAGTGAACACTGCATATAAGAAAGCTGAAGACCTGAATAGAAACAGAATTGTAGTCCAGTTGTGAACCTATTTTCAACTGGGGTGTGATCTCAAAGGGAATAGAAGTTTGTATCTTGATGAGTATATTTGCATTGTGGCAAAGAAGGTATGGATGCATGCCGGACCTAATCTTATATCTCTGATACTAAAACACCAACCTGTTCCTCACATGATATGGCCTCCTGTTCTAAGAAAATCGAAGAGGCAGGCAAATGATTGACTAAAGCTGTTACGTTATAGTCTACTCTCTAGTTAATGGAATGATTCCTGATTATAGCCACATTCATTTCATTATCTAGTAGCTGAAAATGCTTTCAAGATACATTAATAGCATTGATCAAATAAATGTGACATTATTACCTGTTATTTGACTCTGAACAACTATTCCTTGGTTATATATCACCTTTATTCAATGATACACCTTTCAATTTATTTTTGAGCCACTCTGGGCTGTTCTCAGGTCTTATTCCTGATTCTGTTTAGGCTTGGGAACCGTTGAGAATGCCAGGGATTGAACCTGAGTCAACCCTGTGCAAGGCAAACGCTCTGCCCACTGTATTATTGCTTCATCCCCATCAGTGATATACTTTTATCCCCATTATTTCTCTCTTCTATCTCTTAGTGCCCTATTTCAGCTGACAGTTCAATCATTCTTATTCAAATGCCCTTTGAGAACATCAACAAAGAAATGATCTTTTTTTTTTATCTTTTTTTCAGCATCAATAACTGGTCCCCATGTTTGACTTGAACTAGAATTTGTTTTATACTTGTCCACAAAATTGATGGGGCCCGGGAGATAGCATGGAGGTAAGGTGTTTGCCTTTCATGCAAAAGGTCATCGGTTCGAATCCCGGTGCCCCATATGGTCCCCCGTGCCTGCCAGGAGCAATTTCTGAGCATGGAGCCAGGAGTAACCCCTGAGCACTGCCGGGTGTGACCCAAAAAACCAAAAAAAAAAAAAAAATTGAGAATTGCCTCATTGATATTATATCTTAGAATCTGAAATACATTGCAGGTATTTGATAGACATCAGGCTGAAAATATAGGAGAGGGAGAGATTCATAGACATACAAGTTTGTGTAGTATGATGTAAAACTCAGTAGCTGGAAAAATCACACCACCAGAGTACTCAGAACAATAAATGTTATTCTATGAATATAAATTTAATAGAGAAATGCTAATACAATTTATTTTATGAAAAACTAGTTTCTTCAACAAATAACTTTAGGATTATTAGATATCCAAATATTACTTCACTCCATATATGAGAATTAAATCCAATAAAACTCATAAGAGGATTGGGAGACCTCAAAGGGATAGTGCTAATGATTTGCATGCATGAGGTCTGAGGTTTGGGCTTTGCACCACATGGTCCTTCAAGTATGGCCCCCAGACAAAAACCCAAACAAAAAATCTGTAAGCACAATTTCACAATCAATCATTAAGCCGTACATCCTTAGATGTGAGACCAAAATACGAGCAACAAAATAGTACTCAAATTTTATCTAAATTAAAAATGTTTTCTGTTTCATGTTGTATCATTAAAATGTTGGAAAAAGTAATCTAAGAAAGAAACACAAATAATTTAAGAATGGAACTAATATCTAGAATGCGTCAAGAAATCGTACAACTCAAAAATAATCAAGAACCCAATTTAAAGGTAGACAGTATGGCATTAGTATGATGGAGATTAGGGACTGACTTGAAGGCTTCTAGTACAGGAGGTCAGGTGCTTGTCGCCTTGCATAAATTCTACCCTGTTTAATTTCCAGCATTGCATCTCATTCTCTTAAGCACAGAGCCAGGAATGACCCCTGAACACTGCTGGGTGTAGCTCTACCCAGGCCAAATACTTCAGTGAAGATCAAGAAAATATGATTCCTGTGATGCTGAAAAAACCCATAAACCTCGAATATATGAGGACCTGGGTTTTATTCTTGAGATTAAAAAAAAAGTCATATAAAAAAAATCACATAGCACCGACAAATATGAGACCTGGATTCTTGACACTAGTTCTTGTCCAAAAGGTATTTCGAATATTGGGACTCAAACATTGGTGAAACTAATGGAGGTAATTTCAGAAATCACAACATGAAATTATCTAAAAGTATTGCTTGGCTTTAAAGAATTTTTCCTATGTGACACTTATAAATATAAAGGGGGCAAAAGATTAGAATAGACACATACCCAAAGAAGATATATGGGTAATTAACATAGAAAAGCTGGTTATAATTAACCATTGGGAAATACAGATTAAAATCTCAATATCATATTTCACATAGGATGGCTAGAATTAGAATTATAATAATAGTTATTGCCAATGGCATAGAAAAATCAGGATCCTTACTTACAGAACTTGGTCATGTGAAACAGTATTGCATTTTGGAAATTTACTTCAATAATAGAATGCTATCAGATGGCTGAACAGTTCCATTTCTAGATAAATCCTCACCAAAACTTGCTGATGGTCAGCAACTTATAAACATGATATGGCATAGTATACCAGGGATTATCATTCAACTACAAGAGGAATGGACATTAGTGCATGTTCAAACATGGATGAACCTTAAAAATGCTATGCTAAATGAAAAATCAAACACAAAACTCCATATAGTATGAATCTATATTTTTAACATTTATTTATATTATTTATTTTGATTAATACTATATTTAAGCACCATGATTACAAACATGATTGTAGTTGAGTTTCAGTCATAAAACAAACACACCCCTTCTCCAGTGCAACCTTCCCAACACCAATGTCCCCCATCTCAATCCTCACCCACCTGTTATTGTTATCACGACAAACATTCTATTTCTCTTACTCACTACCATTGTCATGATAGTTATTAGTGTAGTTATTTCTCTAACGCACTCACCGCTCTTTGTAGTAAGTTCAATACCATGGGCTGGTCCTTCCAGACCTCATATCTATTGTCTCTAGGTATTATTACCATGCTGTCTTTTATTTTTCTTTAATCCCAAAGATGAGTGAGCCTATTTTGTGTTTATCTCTCTGCCTCTGACTTACTTCACTCAGTATAATAATTTCCATGCCCAACCATTGTAGAGGAAAGTTTCATGACTTCATTTTTCCTCAAGGCTGCTTAGTATTCCATTGTGTATATGTACCACATTTTCCTTACCCATTCATCTGTTGTTGACAGTTAGAGAAGTTTCCAAATTCCGGCTATTGTAAATAGCACATATAGGCAAACCCATAAAGAAGAAAAACAGATCTGTTGTTGTAAGGGACTGATAGAGTATTTGGGCTTGACTGTTAATGGTATGGTTTTATTTTGGGGTTATGAAAGTGTTCCAGAACAGTGGTGTTTAATGTATTCTAAATATACTGAAAAGCACAATATCAAACACTAAGAGGATAGATTTTTTTGAAAGCACAATATTTCTATAAAGCTATTAGAAGAAAAGGTAGGGGAATGAAAGACAGTGACCTATCAGTATTAATCAGCAACTTCCTGGGCAGCTGTGGAAAATGGCTAATGATTATCTTATGTCACAGAGCTGATTGTGCTACCTATTGTGCCCTATAGGCACCATACACAATGCTTTATTTACACCTCTAGTTTTCATCACTATAATTTTTATATAAGAAAGCTGAAGACCTGAATAGAAACAGAATGGCAGTCCAGTTGTGAACCTATTTTCAAGTGGGGTGTGATCTCAAAGGGAACAGAAGTTTGTATCTTGATGAGTATATTTGCATTGTGGCAAAGAAGATATGGATGCATGCTGAACCTAATCTTATATCTCTGATACTAAAACACCAACCTGTTCCTCACATGGTATGGCCTCCTGTTCTAAGAAAATCGAAGAGGCAGGCAAATGAATGACTAAAGCTGTTAACGTTCTAGTCTACTCTCTAGTTAGTGGAATGATTCCTGATTATACCCACATTCATTTCATTATCTTGTAGCTGAAAATGCTTTCAAGATAATTAATAGCATTGATCAAATAAATGTGACAAAATACAAACGACAGTAATGAGCAAATCATCTTATGGGAAAATAAACAGCTGGAGTTGAAGAGACCTCTGTGGTCTGCTCGAAGGTGCTGTCAAAGCACAACCTGTGCTGTGAGATTGGGGACTGAATGTATGACTAAAGATAGTGTAGACTTTGGGATGGAGATCAGTGCAGGTTTTGTCATCACAACTTTGATTTTGATGTGTATTTTGTGTGAATAAACTTGTGCTTTACTCTTTTGGTGAGAGCTGCAGGGTTTTTGTGAATGAAGTAATCTGAGCCTTTCAACTTGACAGCAAGCACTGGGATCATTTTTAATTCTGGACTTTGGTAATTTAGAGGGAATTTAGTTTTCTAACTGTCATCACATCATTTGTGAGTGGCATTTGAGTTGAAACTATAGAAAAGCAGGGATGCTGGGGCCCAGGAGATAGCATGGAGGTAAGGCATTTGCCTTTCATGCAAAAGGTCATCAGTTCGAATCCCGGTGCCCCATATGGTCCCCCGTGCCTGCCAGGAGCAATTTCAATTTCTGAGCGTGGAGCCAGGAGTAACCCCTGAGCACTGCCGGGTGTGACCCAAAAACCACACAAAAAAAAA
>PVKC010014157.1:0-22381 GCA_004027635.1 Crocidura indochinensis
CAATAGTTATCAAAACAGCATGGTATTGGAACAAAGACAGACTCTCAGATCAGTGGAACAGGCTCGAGTTCTCAGACAATACTCCCCAGACATACAATCATCTAATTTTTGACAAAGGAGCTAGAAATCCTAAGTGGAGCAGGGAAAACCTCTTTAATAAGTGGTGCTGGCAGAACTGGTTAGCCACTTGCAAAAAAGCCAACATAGACCCACAGCTAACATCATGTACAAAGGTAAAATCCAAATGGATTAAAGACCTTGATATCAGACTTGATACCATAAGGTATATAGAACAACACGTTGGTAAAACACTCCATGACATTGAGACCAAAGGCATCTTCAAGGAGGAAAATGCACTTTCCAAACAAGTGGAAGCAGAGATCAACAGATGAGAATACATTAAGCTGAGAAGCTTCTGCACCTCAAAAGAAATAGTGCCCAGGATACAAGAGCCACCAACAGAGTGGGAGAAACTATTCACCCAATATCCATCAGATAAAGGGCTAATTTCCAAAATACACAGGACACTGACAGATCTTTATAAGAAAAAAACATCTAATCCCATCAAAAAATGGGGAGAGGAAATGAACAGACACTTTGATAAAAAAAGAAATACAAATGGCCAAAAGGCACATAAAAAATGCTCCTCATCACTGATCATCAGGGAGATGCAAATCAAAACAACGATGAGATACCATCTCACACCACAGAGATTGGCACACATCACAAAGAATGAGAACAATCGGTGCTGGCAGGGATGTGGAGAGAAAGGAACTCTTATCCACTGCTGGTGTGAATGCCGTCTAGTCCAACATCTATGGAGAGCTATATGGAGATTCCTCCAAAAACTGGAAATTGAGCTCCCATTTGACCCAGCTATTCCACTCCTAGGGATATACCCTAGGAACCCAAGAATACAGTACAAAAATCCTTTCCTCGCACCTATATTTATTGCAGCACTATTCACAATAGCCAGGTTCTGGAAACAACCAAGATGCCCTTCAACAGACAAATGGCTAAAGAAACTATGGTACATATACACAATGGAATATTATGCAGCTATCAGGAGAGATGAAGTCATGAAATTTTCCTATATATGGATGTACATGGAATCTATTATGCTGAGTGAAATAAGTCAGAGGGAGAGAGAAAGACGTAGAATGATTTCACTCATCTATGGGTTCTGAGAAAAATAAAAGTCTTCTTTGCAACAATATTCAGAGACAATGAGAGGAGGGCTGGAACCTCCAGCTCACTTCATAAAACTCACCACAAAGAGTGGTGAGAGCAGTTATGGAAATAACTACACTGATAACTACCATAATTATGGGAATGAATGAGGGACCTGGAAAGCCTGTCTAGAGTACAAGTGGGGGTGAGGTGGGTGGAAGGGAGCTTTGGGACAATGGTGGTAGGAATGTTGTACTGATGTAGTGGGGTGTTCTTTACATGACTGAATCCTAACCACAATCACATCTGTAATCAAGATGTTTAAGTAAATAAAAATAATTGTCAAATAAAAAAAAAAGAAATGTACATTGGTGAAAAAATGGATGTTGGACACTGTGTGGCAGAAACTCAATCATGAGCAACTTTGTAACTGTGTATCTAATGGTAATTCAATTAAAAGTTTTATTTAAATTAAAATAAAAAGTAGTAGTAGTAGGTAATAGTGATAGTATAAATTGCAGCTTTGTGAATATCCTAAAACTGATCTGTGAATTTTGTTTTTATCTTAATTAAATATAATATATTAATATTAAGTATATGTTAATATATTATTATAATATAATTTGATGTACTATAATATTAATATTATATTAATATATTATATAATATATAACTTATATATTATATATAATTTATATGTATACATATATTATGCATATATATTGAAGCACCATGATTTAATTTGCACATTTTTAAAGGAATGAATATTATGGTATGTGAATTATATTTCAATTTAGGGAAAAAGGGAGGAAATATATGCTGCCTGTGAGCTCCTGGAATTGTTTACCGAAGAATATAACTGAGACCATTGCTCATTGCAGTAGAGTTTACTCCTGGCACTTTAGCGTTTACTGCTACCACTGAGTTACTTAAAGGCATAAGATCCCAACCTCTAAACATCATCTAGGCAAAGGAGAGACAAAAATTTAAGCCAGTGATTAAAATTCTATGTTATACATGTTAGAATGGAAGTAATAATGCCTAACTAATAGTCAATCATTACTTGTATCAGTCACATTTTAAGTACTTTGGATTACTAAGTTTTTTATTTCTCTCAATAGTCCTATAAAATAGAAACTCATCCCCAATTTCAAAGTACAGAGATATTACAACACACTCCCATAATCTATGAATCAACATAGTAAAGATTTATACCAGCATAGGCTGGATCCAAGTCTGTACTCCAACTATGGTGTGTTGCAATGCTTGGACATTAAGTGTTGTGGGGATACCAGGACAGCCACTTTAGTTTTCACATATAGATTCATATGCACATTATAGTTCTAGAATTTTTTTTCATTATAATTTTGAGTAGGACTACTCTAGTTCTGCCCCATATATTATATGAAAAAGCAATAAAGAAAGAAAGCAGAAGGGAAAGGAAGGCAGTCAAGAAAATTGGGAAGGAAATTTTCTTACTCCGAAAACCACAGGTCCTTCAGTTTGAGCATTATGGGGTTCACTGAATGCAAGTGCTCCTCATTCCATTTCTTAGCATTAATGTAAACATTGTGCCAGGGCACAGGGGCCCGGATCACCCGTTGTGGAAACAAATGAGGGATACTATTGATGAAGAGTCGATCTCTCTCCAGTGGGTCCATAAGAATGTAATCAACTGTAATCAAGAAAGAAAAAACTCATTATTAAGAAGAAAATGTGGACATTCTTGGCTTTAGCACAAAATGTAAAGAATCTCTGCCTATTTTCACTCAGAAATGCTCTGTATTCACACATTGAGACCTGCCCAAGGATAATTTATATGGCAGAAGTTCCACACTATGATGTTTCTGTTCGTTTGCTTTCCTAAAGACATTTTAGAGGTGTGGGCTGGAGCAATGGTACTGCTGGTAGGGAGCTTGCCTTGCACATGGCCAATATGGGTTATCCATGGCATCTCCTATGATTCCCTGAGAATCACCAGGATAGTTCCTGAGTGCAGAGCCAGGAGTAAGCCCTAAGCACTACTGAATGTGGTTCCCAAATAAACAAACAAAGCCATTCAAAACTATTTCAGAGGTAAAGAGGAAGCACTTTCCAAGTCCTGTAAAGTACCTCCATTAATTGATGAGAAATAATGACTTTAAAGGAAGAAGCAAATGGCTCAATACTCACTAGCCAGAGTAAAGGACCTAAAGCATTCTAGAGAACCCACAGAATATCCCTATGGGAAGAAAACCTACCTAATTGTATTTCTTTGAGAACAGAACTAATTTCTTTCCCAAGGGGAGCATGCCAGTTCTAGAGCTTACTCAATGTTCATACAGGATCCCACATCACTATCATGATATTTTTATTAATCACCATCAGTCATCATCAGTGAACTCAGTCATCAAGAGCTTCTCAATAAAATATTTTGTCATTTTAATAAAGTCCAAAGTCAAAGAACTGTTCTAGGTGCTGGTAAGAAATGACTCTTAGCTTAGAAAGACAAGGTCTTCTCACCTACAGCAACCAAACTTAAAACTGTGCCTATAATGAAGTCAAAGAAATAGTATAGCAGATAGGGTGCTTGCCTTGTACATGGCTGACCCAAGTTTGATCTGCTGCACCCAGAGAGTCTCCTGAACTTATCATGAGTGATCTCTGAGCCAAGATGAAGCTCTGAGAACCAGTGGGTATAGTCTCCAAACAAACAGACAAAACAAGCATAAATAGATGCTATCCCATTTATAAGCATATTTTTTTTTTGGGTCACACCCGGCAGTGCTCAGGGGTTACTCCTGGCTCCATGCTCAGAAATTGCTCCTGGCAGGCACGGGGGACCATATGGGGCACCGGGATTCGAACCGATGACCTTTTGCATGAAAGGCAAATGCCTTACCTTCATGCTATCTCCTGGGCCCCTATAAGCATATTTTAAAAAACTTAAATATCTAGAAATTTATCTCTCAGTAGGTTTATTGAAAAAATATAAATCACAAATGAAGGGAAAAGCCAAGACATGAAGGAATGGAAACCCCTTGTTCATGGAAAGAACCGACACTATTAACTAAAGTAATTTATAGATGCAAAGCAGTCTCCATCAAAATTCTTATAACAATTTTTATATTTTTCTTGTTTTTTATTGGGAGGAGCATACTTGGCAGTGGTCAGAGTATTCAAGCTATGTGCTCCTGGAAGGCTTGGGGAACCATTTGGGATGCCAGGTAGTAAGCCTGAATTGGCTCCAAGAAAGGCAAACACCCAATCTACTATACTTTTGCTCTGTCCCCTTTTGGTATTTTTAAACAATTCTAAAATTCATACGGAACCATGAAAAATCTATAATAGCAAAGCAATTCTGAAGGAAATAAGGATATGGAGGGATTGCATTCCAAGAGTTTATATTACAAAGCTATAGTAATCAAAACTGTATGGTACTAAAACAAAGGTGGATTCCCAGATTAATGAAACAGAACTGTTTTCCAGATATAAACCCTCAGCTGTATGGGCAGTTGATTTTTTTTTTTTTTTTTACAGAATAGGAACTTAGTACAGGAGGTGGAGCAAGGAAAGCTTCTTCAACAAATGATTCTGGGAAACTGGATAACCATCAACAAAAAACATTAAATAAGACCCTTATCTTTTTGTCTTGCTTTGTTTTGTTTTTGGGTCACACCCGGTGGTGCTCAGGGGTTATTCCTGGTTCTATTCTCAGAAATCGCTCTTGGCAGGCTCGGGGGACCATATGGGATGCCAAGATTCAAACCAATGACCTTCTGCATGAAAGGCAAACAAACACTTTACCTCCATGCTATCTCTCTGGCCCCTAGACCCTTACCTTGAACAGAGATTAATTCAAGGTGGATTAAAGACCTTTTTGTTTGTTTGTTTGGTTTTTGTTTTGAGGGCCACACCCTGTAATGCTCAGGGGTTACTCCTGGCTGTGCGCTCAGAAATCACTCCTGGCTTGGGGGACCATATGGGATGCTGGGGGATTGAATTGCAGTCTGTCCTAGCTTAGTGCATGCAAGGCAAATGCTCTACCACTTGTGCCACTGCTCTGGCCCTGGATTAGTATATGTGTGCCGAAGTGAGCACTCTGGCCCTGGATTAAAGACCTTCATATCACCTCTGTTTTCATAAAATATGTTGTTGAAAATGAGCAGGATGCTCAAGATTTTGACCTGAGAGGAGTTTTCAATGATACATTTCCACTGTCAAAGAAGATAAAAGTAGAAAAAAACGAAGAAACTACATCAAAAGACAAAGTTTCTGTACTGCAAAAGAAATGAGGCTTAAAATCAGAATTTTTAGGTGAAGTATGATGTAGCAACACAGCAAGTATAAAATGTATGATGTAGCAACACAGCAAGTATAAAATGTATGATGTAGCAACACAGCAAGTATAAAATAATAATATTGGTGTCACAATAAAATTAATTAACAAATTAACTAACACAATTAATTAAATTTTCATAGGTCTCTACTCATAGTGTTGCCCTACATGAACAGCATCTGTGTCACCTGGAGACTTGTTAGAAATGAAAAATCTTAGGATCCCAGGATCCCTCCCCAATTTAGGGTCTAATGCCTGCAAGGCAAGTGTTCTACCACTGACTCACATTCCTGAACCCCAAATTTGTGTTTTAACATGACCCCAGGTTATATGGATGCACATTAAAGTGTGGAAAGTTGATGTAGACAGGAAAGATGGAATGAAGAGATTGTGGATGGGAAAGTAACGGTTAAATGACATTTTGGGCATTTCTCAGAGAGACCAATGGGATTACAGAAAAACAGGAACTTTCCATCTAGAAATCTCCTGTCCCATTTATATCCAATCTTACCAATGCTTTTCATGAGGCTAAAGTAGTAGCCATGCTCCTTCTCTTCTGTGAGGACCAACATCAGAGGTTCCAAGGCAGGATTTGTCAACAGTGTGTTAGAAATCAACTTTGAAATCCGAACCATTACTTCTTCTTCTTCTTCAGCAATCATATCTTTTGGGATTCCATTGGTCAAATAGTAATAGTACCTCTTTCATAAACAAAGCACAAGGAAAGAAAATGAACAGGATTAACTTAAGTAAGCAGGTGTTCAGACCTGTCATGTGCCAAAGAGCCCTATTTGCACCTGTCCCCCAGTCCTCTTTCTATCCTACAATGATGTTTTCTATTTCTATTCTCTCACACCTACTGCTATGAAAAGGCAGACATGTCTCCCCATTAACTTTGAAAGATTCAATCAATGCCAGAGAGAGACAGGTGTGGTAGAGGAAAGGAGGTATCAAATGCCAAGCAGAGAGCAAAAAGCACTAGGCCAGAGGCAGAAGAAACACAGACAGATGAGAAATTACACTAGCCCAGGCAAATAGCTCAAAGAGCTGAGCAGTTCAATCCTCAACACCAACTGGAATGGCCCCAGAGTTCCTTGTTAGGAGTGGCCTCCCCACCAAAAACCAATCCAACAAAAACACCCCAAAGCAAGAAAACCTTATAATGGACTCAAATAATTCACCTTTCATCAACCACAATGGTTCTTTACCAAGTACTTGGATCCTGTTGTAATTCTCAGAGGGGAGAAAACTATTTCATGGTGATTCAATTTCTAAAAATTACTTATAAAAATAATCTAGTAAAAAGAAAATTTGTGGAAATTACTAGATCTCACAATGTTGTTATGAAAGTCATTATCTGAGAACAAATCCTGTATGAGCTATATGTTAATAACTGATTTAAAGATTTTCTCTTTATTTTATTTTTGTTTTGTTTTGTTTTGTTTTTGTTGCCACACTGGTTCAGAGCTCAGGAATCACTCCTGGTAAGGCATGGGGGACCATATGGAATGCATGGAAACTGAATCTGGGTTAGCCACATGTAAAGCAAATGAAATACCAGCTGTACTATTAGTGCTCTGGTCCCCAAGTTTTACTCTTTTAAGAGATTAGAAACTTAAAAAAGTTTACCTGAAATCAAACAAATAATGATAATGAAATTTGACTGGACATAAAAAATTATTAGGAATGGAAAAATATTGACATTGAAGAATATTTTTTTTTGTTTTTTTGTTTTTTTGGCCACACCCAGTGACTCTCAGGGGTTAGTTACTCTTGGCTATGAGCTCAGAAATAGCTCCTGGCTTGGGGGGACCATGTGGGGTGCCAGGAGATCAAACTTCGGTCCATTCTAGGTCAGCCATGTGCAACATAAACGCCCTCCCACTTGCACCACTGCTCCGATCCCAAAGAATATATTTCTTATTAAAGGAAGTAGCTGCTTCTCAGCCTCAAATATTTTCATTTTCTCAAGAGAGGTTGAACATCTAGTTTATGAATATATGATATTTACCCACCTTTTAAAACACATTGATAGGCCAAATATAGCACATGGTATGGTTACCAAATAAAATGTACAACATAGAGGGATGTACTTATATTAACAAATTACTTATTGTTTATTTTAAATTTAAATGGGTTACATGGTTTTAAATTTGGTTTTGGTTTTTGAAAGTCTGAAAAACTTGGTTTATGGTTCACCATTTTACAACTTATATCCTTAAGAGACTCAAAGGTAGTAATATCTAACACTTGTCAGAGTAGAGACTCTCTCTCTCTCCCTCTCTCTCTCTCTCACACACACACACACACAGAGTCTGGACTTGGGTATTTTAAATTATTCCCCAGGTGACTATGCTATTCTCCACTTTAGAATCACTGGTATGTTAGCCAGTGACACATTCTACAGTCTTCTCATGTCAGCTCATTGGCCAATTTCCTTAACTCATTTTATTCTCAAAAGAGATGCAGGCCAAGCAGCAAAAATTTATGGGTTTGAGCTGAAATAATAGCACAGTGATAGGGCATTTGTCTTGCATATGGTCAACCCAGGATAGACCCAGGTACAATCCCCAGCATCCCATATGATCCCTTGAACCTATCAGGAGCAATTTCTGAGCACAGAGCCAGGACTAATCCATGACCATTGCTGGGTATGGACCCAAAACAAAACAAAACAATTCATGAGTATATCAGTCTAGAAGCTGAAAACTCTATGGAGCTGGTGTGTAGGCTAAGGCTCCACCTTTTGCTAAAGCCTTTGCAGGTGCATTCATATCCCATTATCACCAGCATTCCAATGACCCAACGTCACCACTTTTCTACTGATTTTTGCTGCAGAAACACTCAACCAATATAAAATTTAGGTGTACTAGTTTTGGGGCTGAGAACTCTTGATCTTCTTAGAGTGGGGGTGGGCAACTTCCCATCTCCCTCTGTACTTTCAGAGGTCATGAAAGTACATTTCCATAGCCATTGGCATGTCAACACATTGGCCCAGCTTCACAGATTCTGGAATTCCTGCAAAAAATACCTCCAATTTTTTCAATATTGGTGTATTTGGTTGGAATGTTCAGAAATGTACAGAATGTATAGGAATGTACAGAAATGTTCATAGTTAGATTTCAGCTATAGAAATGAACCACCCTTCATTTTGCTTCTCTCTCTCTCTCTCTTTTTTTGTTTGTTTTGTTTTGTTTTTTAGTTTTTGGTTTTTGGGCCACACTCGTTGACACTCAGGTGTTACTCCTGGCTATGCTCTCAGAAAATGCTCCTGGCTTGGGGGACCAGATGGGACGCTAGGGGATCAAACCTTGGTCTGTCCTAGGCTAGCACTTGCAAGGCAGACTCCTTGCCTCTAGCGCCACCATTTCGGACACCCTCTCTTTTTTGACACTGTGGTTTACACCATTATCAATAAGGGGGTGCCTTGCATGCCACTTTATCCCCTTTTAGCACCCAATTCTTGTCCTGAGTATGAGTTTCAATTATTGATATAGTGAATCTTCTTCACTATAAATGCATTCACCATTTTTGTGGCAAGCTTCCTAACATGGACTGGTCCTCCTGCTCCTCATTTCTATTGTCTCTGGATATCATTTCTATACTGTCTTTTATATTTATTATGTCCCACAGATGAATTAGATTATTCTATGTCTATCTCTCTCCCTCTGAATCATTTCACTCAGCATAATAATCTCCATGTCCATCCATGTAAAAGCAGACTTCATTTTTCCTAACAGCTGCACCCCTCTGCACTCCTATGTTCATTGCAGCACTATTTACAATAGCCAGAATCTGGAAACAACTCAAGTGATGAACAACAGATGAGTGGCTAAAAAAACTGTGGTACATCTACACAATGGAATACACTGAAGTTTTTTTTCCAATAATTCCATTACCTTTTCATTGTTAACAGGCAATATAAAGTAAATTATTTTATGCCTACCAAGGAGGCAGCTTTGGGGCAGTTGGGAAACTGGGGACAATGGTGGAAGGAATGTTACATTGGTAATGGGATTGGTGATGAAACATGGAATACCAGAAACAACTGTATTATGAGCAACTTTGCAAACTACAGTGTTTACATGATGTAAAAAAATTAACAAAGAACCACTGAGATGTCAAGAATAATAACTAGAATGAGAGAGCAGCTAAAACATACTTCTAAATCCAGTGGAGATGGGATATCTTCTTTATTTTGTTTTTCCTGCTCTTCCTGTAGCATGATATTAATCTGTTCCTCTGGACTCATTGGTCTGCTTTCCGAGAAGGTCACTGGTGCCTTCTTTGTGGCTGTGGAGCTGCTGCTGCCAACTGACTTGATACTGAAATACAGGATCAAGAATGTGCCAGGCACATTCTCTCCAATTTGATGAGATCATGTGACAGAAAAGTATCTCTCCTCTGGGCCATCAAAAGGCACAGATGAGTATTTTAACAATGATTTCTGACCATGGAACATTTTTTAAATTTTATTTATTGATTGATTGATCGGTTTCTGGACCACATCCAGTGGTACACAGGGATTACTCCTGGCTCTTTACTCAGAAATTGCCCCCGGCAGGCTAGAGATCCATATGGGATGCTGAGACTTGAACAGGTTCATCTCGGATCAGCAGCATGCAAGGCAAATGCCCTAACACTGAGCTCTCTCTCCAGCCCCCATGGGGTCCCATGGAGCATTATAAAATAATTCAGCTTTTTGTTTCTTGCTTGATTAATTTGCTTTTATTTTGAGCCAAAAAAAAAGAACTGGATAAAGGGGAATTGGTAGAAACACACACACACACACACACACACACACACACACACACACACACACACACACGCTATTATAGATCCAAAAATGTGTTGAAGCCAAGAAGGAGAGCATGGCACTAACAACCCCACTGCCTTCTTTAGTTTAGTTGTGTGTCTTGCAATCCCCAGTAATTCCTTGTACCCACAAAACACCTTACCCATCTGTTTTCTCCTTGTCTTTCAAGGATGACTTCATTTTCTTCTTTTTAGACTCTACTGATAAAACTGTGTAGATAAAAGACAACAGTGATGACAGTCATACAGGGCCATTCTCTGTCCAAGCAACATGATTCTCCCATCCAAGTAATAGCCAGGCCTGACCCTGCTTAGCTTCTGAGATCACATGAGATCAGGTGCGTTCAGGGTGGTAGGCCGTAGACCAAGCAACATGATTCTAAGGGGAGTTCTCTAGCACAATAGGGTGGACTAAGCATGGTTGAATAAGGCAAGAGAAGTGTACTCTGGTCCTTTGCCTACACCATTAATCCTGTTGATAAAAAGTGATTTTATCAACCCAGGAGGCCCCTGCTTGCCCAATTGTGAAATGGGGGGTGAGAATATTTTCCACTTTTCTGTATATATTTGGCACTAATAATTGCCTACTCATTTCATTACCCAATCTTGTATTTTCTTAAAATACATTCAGATTTTTAAACCTAATATACTAATTGCATGGAGATTTTTTTGTTTTCCTTTTTTTGTTTTTGGCCACACTTAGCATTGTTTGGGTGCTACTCTTTTTTGTTTTTTCTGTTTTGTTTTGTTTAGAACATTATTTAGGATAGACCACATGATGGTTTTTAAAATAAAAATATCAAGTATTTTATCAGATTACAGTGCTATCAATAGAAACTAACCATAAGTAGCTAGAGAGATAGCCTAAAGCAGTGGTCGGCAACCTTTTTTTTTTCAACTGAGTCAAATCTTGCCAAACCACGATTGAAATTTATTTTGAGAGCCACATTTTTGGTTTTTTTTTTTTTTTAGCAGAGCTCAGGGGTTACTCCTGATTCTATGCTCAGAAATCGCTCCTGGCAGGCACAGGGGACCATATGCGATGCCAGGATTTGAACCACTGACGTTTTGCATGTGAGATAAATGCCTTACTTCCATGCTATCTCTCTGGCCCCGAGAGTCACATTTTTTGAACTGAAAATACATAGGATGGTACACTGTTTTTAGTTTCAATAGTTTTCATTGAGAATATTCTGCATGCAAGTATCCACATAGGTCAGGAGGATACAAAAATAACACAACTAATAAACAAAAACTTTAGAACGATATTATTTATCGATAATGTTAAATTCCATAAAATTTGCCTTACAATGTAGAGAAAATTACATCCTGACAATGACTGACAAAGTCACAAACACTAATGTGAATATTGGCCTTGCATTTTCTTGGATAGTTTGAGTAAGTCAGGTTTGTATGTTGTTTTTAATTTTAGGCATCATTCCAGGTTCTCATTAATAAGACGATTTCTCAATTTACTCTTGATAAGATTCATGCTTGAAAATGATTGTTCGCGGGGCCCAGGAAATAGCATGGAGGTAAGGCATTTGCCTTTCATGCAAAAAGGTCATCGGTTCGAATCCTGGTGCCCCATATGGTCCCCCGTACCTGCCAGGAGCAATTTCTGAGCATAGAGCCAGGAGTAACCCCTGAGCACTGCCGGGTGAGACCCCCCCAAAAAAAACAAAAAACAAAAAAAAAAAAGAAAAAAAAAGAAAATGATTGTTCGCATTGATATGTAGACCTGAACAAGGAATGAATAGCAAACGCTAGCATTTTTAATTTATTAAATGAGTCAGAAATACTATTCCAGGTGTTAAAAATCAACATATTTTCCTTCTCCAGGTCTTTCAAAGCAGATCACTTGTGCTGTGAACTAAGTTCACATTTGTGTTTCTCCAATCATTTTTTTTGTTTGTTTTTGGGCCACACCCGGTGACGCTCAAGGGTTACTCCTGGCTATTCACTCAGAAGTCGCTCCTGGCAGGCACGGGGGACCATATGGGGAGCTGGGGGATCGAATCGCGGTTCGTCCTAGGTTAGCGCAGGCACCTTATCTCCAGCGCCACTGCCCAGCCCCAGTTCTCTGTTTTTTAAATCCAGAAATTGCATTTCAAAGTTGCCAATGTTGATTTTAAAGGGAGAAAAATTTAATTCTGTTACAGTGGCATCCATAGATTTTTTTTTTCCCCTTGGCGATGTTTCAACAGGCTTGGAAGGTGAATCAAAATTTCTCTGTCAAAATCTTTTTTTTTTCTCTGTCAAAATCTTGAACAAAAACTGATAATTTTTTCAAGCGAAATAACTTCTTCTGACACCGAAAAAATTGTGTTTCCTTTCCCCTGTAGTTTATGATTAAACTGTTTTAGATGTGAAGTAACATCCACCATGAAATACAGTTTTTGAATCCACTGATCATTTGTTAATTCTAGATAGTGAACACCCGTCTGGAGGAAAAATGCTTTGATTTCTGATAAGTAAGCAAAACATTTCAAAACGTTTACTCTTGATAACCAAAATGTGCTGAAAATTTGAAACCCTGCAATATAGAGAAGAAACAGGTAAAAGGGAAAAACCTTTTAACAATCTTTAAAAGCAAAGACAGTGTTCCAGAGAAAAGTAGTGATTTCATTGAAAGGAAAAAAAATCTATTGACACTTTAGAGTGTGCTGCAAGAAACCAAACTAAAATACAAAAACAAAAATGGCACTTTGTTAAAGGCAAATGATATATCATAAAGGAATTCTGATGGAGTGCCTGAAACATTTTAAAAATAATTTTTATTTAAGCATATTTGTTACAAAATTATTAACACTTGAGTTTCAATCATAGAATGTACACCACTCTTCACTAGTGCATTTTCCCCACCACCAATGTGGTGGAAACCCTTGTTTCCTTCCCCTTCAAACTCCTCTGCCTATGTCAGGGGCAGGCATTTTGCTTTTTCTCTCTATCTTTCTTTTCCTTTATGACACTGAGGATTCCAAAATTTCCTTTATGACACCGTGGTTTGCAATATTGTTAATTAAAGGGTACAATGCATGTCACTTATCCATTTTCAGCATCCAGTTCTTGTTCCAACTATCAATGTCATAATATGCCTTTCTCTATTCTAACTGAACTTACAACTTTTTATGGCAAGCTTCCTATCATAGACTAGTCCTCCTGTCCCTTATCCATTTTTTCTCTAGATATTATTACCATATTTCCATTTCTTATTCTTATATGCCACAAATGATTATTCTGTGTCTACACCTCTCCTTCTGACTCATTTCACTCAGAATAATAATCTGATGTGTTGATATAAGTACAGATGATGCACTGTGCATGGCTCATTTTTCCTTTTTATTTTTTTTTGTTTAGTCACAAGAAACAGAAGTTGCACACCCATACATTTTATCCACTAATTGTATGATAGACTGGATTAAAAAAAAACTCCCTGCTGAACTAAACTCTGTGACAGATTACACAGTAAAAGATAATTTGTGAAATTCATAATTGTGATCAAATCCAGGATATTCACCACCCTGAGTGAGAGTATGGATGCCCACTACTAGCATCTTCTCCATGAAGAAGTGAAGAGGCTGTTCAGGGGAAGGGTGCTCTCTCGCCTTGTGGCAAGAGAGAAGAAGTAGTGCAGTTTCTGTGAGAGCAGAACTCTGACTTTGGATAACCCCAGTTGGACAAGGAATGGGTAGTTAAGCTTGTGTATTTGGCAGACATTGTTCATTTTCTCTATGAACTTAATATTTCTCTGCAGGGGAGTTTCACAAGTAGTTTTTACAGTGAGACACAAAATGGATGTGTTCAAAAAAGAATCTGATTCTGGGATAGCTGTGTCTGAGAAGGAGATATTGAAATGTTTCTACTCTTGCAAAAAATTTCTGATGGGCACTTACATTATGCAGAAAGTCATAATCAATATGAAAAACAGCATTTATGGGCATTAGCTCACAGCTTTAATCATGAGTACTCTGAACATGAGAATCCACGGAAAAGAAAACTCTGTGTTGAGAATCCCTTTATGGAAGATGTGTTTTAAGATCGCTCCAGGCACTATACTTCTAAACCCCACCTAACCTAGTCTGAAGAAGCAGGGTAGCAGAAAAGAAATAATAAACCAAGCTAGCCAGGAAAGGATGATCATGGAGTCCATGGCCTTTTACCTTGTAGTCTCTGCCTGGAGCCCAAAAAGCTAGAACACCTCTTTCTTTATTAAAACCAATTCCCAATAGCAGGAGGCTTCAGGTCAAGAGAGAGAGACAAAAGTACATATTCAGTGGACTTTTACATATCAAAGGAAGAGGTTTAAGAAAGGGTGACATTGGGGAAACATCTTTGTTTAGGGTTGATACTGGGTATCATCTTACACTCTTGGAGCTGGCTGCTGGGGCTGCACAAAGGGCACGCATGGACAGAGACTAGGAGCAGAGTCCTGACCCCAGGAGAGGCCGCCCAGCACACAGAAGAGCCAAATTAAAAGTGTAAAGAACCACATGTGGCTCGCAAGCCGCAGGTTGCTGACTACTGGCCTAAAGAGTTGCTTGCAGGAGGCCTAAATTTGTCCTCTGGTACTGCATAGTCTCCTGAGCACCACAAAGAGTAACCTCTGAGCACTACTTAGAGCTGAGCAGCTTTTCAGTACTATCAGGTATGACCCCAAACCATTCCACATTGCCCCCAAAGAAATTAACCATAAAAAGAATATTGGGGAAAACTCAAACAGTTAAAACCTGAAAAACAATTTGATCAAAGGAAAAAGGGAAAAAAAAAAGAATTCCTCAAAGGCTGAATTTTTGGAAATACATGAAAATGAAAACCAAGGCTATAAGACCTAATGGAACACAGCAAAAGAGTTCTTAGAGGGAAAAATTCAGACTAATACAAGCTGACATCAGAAAACGAGGAAAGGTTCCAAGTAATAACCTAATCTCACACTTAAAGAACTCAAATGGAACCCAAAGTGAGAAAGTAGGACATTAAAAAAAAATAACGTAAACAGAGACTATAGAAAAATCAAACGGGGCCCAGTGAGATAGCATAGCGGCGCTTGCCTTGCAAGCAACCGATCCAGGACCAAAGGTTGGTTCGAATCCCGGTTTGCCATATGGTCCCCCGTGCCTGCCAGGAGCTATTTCTGAGCAAACAGCCAGGAGTAACCCCTGAGCACCGCCAGGTGTGGTCCAAAAAAACCAAAAAAGAAAAAAAAAAAATCAAACAATTCCAGGAGGCAGGGAGAAACATACAGCAGGCAGAGGGCTTGCCTTCCATGTAGCCAACCTGGGTTCAAGGGCCACCAGGAGTGATTTCTAAGTGCAAAGCCTGGAGCAAACTCTTAGCATCACTAGGTGTGTGTGAGAGAGAGAAAGAAAGAAGAAAAGGGAAAAGAAAAGAAAGGAAGGAAGGAAGGAAGGAAGGAAGGAAGGAAGGAAGGAAGGAAGGAAGGAAGGAAGGAAGGAAGGAGGGAATTAAGAAAAGACTACAAAAAATGAAACCAAGAGCTATTTCTTTGAAATAATGTACAATTTTGGGGGGCTGGAGACATAGCATGGAGATAAGGCACTTGCCTTGCAACCGGAAGGTCGGTGGTTCAAATCCTGGCATCC
Source organism: Crocidura indochinensis (assembly GCA_004027635.1). Taxonomy (NCBI): domain Eukaryota; kingdom Metazoa; phylum Chordata; class Mammalia; order Eulipotyphla; family Soricidae; genus Crocidura; species Crocidura indochinensis. Next base: position 15,907 of record PVKC010014157.1, read on the forward strand.
CATATTGTCCCCTGAGCCTGTCTGGGGCGATTTCTGAGCGTAGAACCAGGAGTAGTCCCTGAGCGCTGCCGGGTGTGACCCCAAAACCAAAAAAACAAACAACAAAAAAAGAAAACACTTTAAGAGACCCGGGAAATAGCATGGAGGTAAGGCATTTGCCTTTCATGCAAAACGTCATCGGTTCGAATCCCGGTGCCCCATATGGTCCCCCGTGCCTGCCAGGAGCAATTTCTGAGCATGGAGCCAGGAGTAACCCCTGAGCACTGCCGGGTGTGACCCAAAAACCAAAAAAAAAAAAAAAAAGATGAAATAATGTACAATTTTGGCAAATGCGTGAGAAAAAAGAGAGATAACTCTAATAAAATCAGATCAGAAATGAAAGGGGAGAAAATTACAACAGATACCTCACAAATCCTTTGCCGCAGAGTACAGGGAGAAGGAAAGAAATAGAGTTGAAGGAGATAGGGGAGAAAAGAGATGAGAACCAAGGTGGGGAGGGTAGGGGCCAGAGGATTTAGGGACATCAATAGTTTTAAGAAATGATAGAGGAGAGGGATTGGTAGCACAGCGGTATGGTGTTTGCACGCGGCTGACCCAGGACAGACCTAGATTTGATTTGGGGCTTCCCATATGGTCCCCCATGCCAGGGGCGATTTCTGAGCACATAGCCAGGAGTAACCTTTGAGCGTCACTGGGTATGGCCCCACAACAACAAAACAAAGAAATGCTAGTATTAAACAGCTAAATCACAGAGTCAACAACACTAAAATCATAAAACCCAAACTTTAACAGCAAAACTTAAAAAGATGCTTGCCGGCTTTAGCCAGCATGGGGTTTGGGGAGTTCCCATGTGGAAAGCCTTCTCCCTAACTTGGGTGCTCTGGGAGCCTTGATCAGCCCCCAGCCGTCCCCTCTTCTGCCCCCAGCCTCCAGGCCTTCTGGGGTGGCAGCCCAGGCTGCCAGACCAGGTGGATGTCGGGGGGGGGGGTCACTCCTGGATGGGGTTCCAAGCTTTCCCCACCCTTCCCCCAGCTCTAGGGTAGGAAGGGCATAGGGTGTAGGGCGGGCAGATCCTGGCATCCGACTATCAATCCTTTCTTTTTTTTTTTTTAATTTTTATGGGGGGCTACACCCGGTGATGCTCAGGGGTTACTCCTGGCTATTCGCTCAGAAGTCGCTCCTGGCAGGCACGGGGAACCTGGGGATTTCTGAGCATGGAGCCAGGAGTAACCCCTGAGCACTGCCGGGTGTGACCCCCCCCCAAAAAAAAGATTATTCCCTATCCTTTTGTTATGTTTTGTGTATACAGAATGTCTGTTTTATATTCTGCCCTTTCCCACACTCCTACAAAACTCATTTTTACTCCTTAACTCTCACCCCTTCGAACAACACTAACTCACATTACTCTTTTTAACTTCAGTACTGCACAATTCTAATCACAGACCAAAGCTGTGCATTGTGTGTACCAACCCCTAACTATTTCAAAAGACATAAATGGATACGTATTTCTTTCAAATATTTGTGTTTTTTCTCTGACAGCTATAAGTCTTACTAAATATTCTCTTATACAGTGACGATTCTAACAACTTTTTATCTTCTCTTTATGAGCTGCTCAATAAAGAATTTTGTTGAGTCTCCCAGTTTAATGCTTTTGATTGAACCATGTCATGGGAATTGTTGGACTTGTCCTTATGGCCCCCATATGCGCCAATAATGCCATGTGGCATTGTTCCTTTTTTGCATAGGCACATTAAAATGGGAAAATGCTATACATACAAATAAGATCCTATCTAATAGAGATAGGAACACACAAATCTTGTAGTGCAAAGGGACCTTACACCCTGAACATTGACATAACGACCTGGCACAGACCTCAGAAGAAAGGGCATTTTCCATTCACCCCTGAACCAGGGAAGCCATCCACAAAGCATCCAAGGTTGTCTATAATATCGCCTGGAAGCAATCCTCTACCACGGAAGACCCTACCACAGCTCAGACATCGACCTGCTCAAAAGAGACTTCCCTTAACACTGAGAAGAATTAACAACAGGACAGGGCTGTCTGCATTACCCTTTAATTGTGAGGTGAAACGAGAGGACGCTCCACATCCTGACTTCAATGTAGGATATGCAGATTCCAGGATCTTTAATACAGAAAATGATACCAACAACTGAGACTGTGTGAAAAATAAAAGTGTGTTGGCACTACAGACAATGTCTTGGATTGGACGATCTAGCTTGCCTGGAGCCTAGAGTTGGTCTTATGTCAGGAAACTTCAGAGGTAGGGTCTCTTTGTATTTAGGCCAAGATTATTCCTTCCATGCCCCTCATATTTTGGGGGCCTATGCAAACAACACCTGCCACTCTAATACTGTTTTACTGTGCTCCTTTGACTCTAATCCTTAAAAAATACCCACTTAAATTTTGAGGTTAACTTAAACTAATATGCATATACATGGAAATGTAAAAAAATACTATGCCTCTAATGTTTAAGGAGTTACATAGTTTTATGGCATTAGATTGCCTTGTGTGCTGTTAAGAAATATTATAATGTGTTACAATCTGGGGACTTGAGGGATAAAATAATTGTACATGGATTCTGTTTTATTTATCTTAATGTCTTTGGCTGAAAGTTCAAAGTTAAGATATCAGCAAGGGGACTTCTGAGAATTATGTTATGGGTGATTGTCCTTCCACTGTAACTTTACCTTGTCCTCTTTCTTTGCATCTTTGTTCTCATAAATAAAAATGATATAAAATAAAAACAAAATAAAAACAAAACAAAACAAAGCAAAAAGATGCTTGCCAAAATGTCAGGCTTGGGTGGGGGCAGGCTGGTGGGAGGCTTGAGGATATAGGGCAAATAACATGGGAACACTGGTGGAGGGAAGTTGATATGGGTGGTAGGATCAGTGCTGGAACACTATATGTCTAAAACTTAATTATAAATAACTTTGTAAGTCATGGTGCCTTAATAAAAATATTTTATTATAGGATAGTACTCCAAATAACTTTATGCCACTAAGTTAGAGAACCTAGATGAAATAAAAAAAACTTTTGGTGGCATACATCCTTTCAAGAGTGGATAAAGAGATGAGTATCTACTTTTCTGCTAGGGCTCTCTCTCTCTCCTCTCTCTTCTCTTCTCTCTCCTCTCTCCCCTCTCTCCTCTCCTCTCTCCTCAATTTCCTCTCCTCTCTCTCCTCTTTCTCTCTCTCTTCTCTCCTCTCCTCTCTTCTCTCCCCTCTCCTCTCTTCTTTTCTCTCCCCTCTCTCTCCTCTCTCTTTTTCTCTCTCCTAAGTTTCCTTTCTCCTCTCTCTCTCTCTCACTCTCTCTCTCTCTCTCTCTCTCTCAGCAGAATCTGAACACTGTACCCTTTCTTGCCCGTGCTCCTCACTCTGCCTGAGGAGATCCAGGAGTAAGTCCTGAGCACCAATGATCTGGCCCCAATACAAAAACACACACAGAAAAATAGATTGACAACAAACTAACAGAAAAAAATCAAAAATATCCTTCAATGCTTTCTTGCTTCACTAAAAACTAATTAAATCATAAGAAAAAAAAGAGTGGATAAAGAGAAGTATAAAACTTGAGCAGACTAGGGACAAAGAGATAGCACAGCAGGTAGGACAGTTGCCTTGCACATGACTGACTGGCATCCCAAATGGCATTCCTGGCATCCCAAATGATTTGCCAATGAGTGGACCAAAAACTAAAACAAACAAACAAAAAGGCAGACTAGTAAGGAAACTAAAAGAAAAAATTTCCCCCAAACAAAAGTTCAGGTATAGATGAGTTGAATAGTGAGTTTTACCAAACCTTCAAGAGGACTTCTCCAGCTCTGCCAGAAAATTAAGAACCAGAAGTCCTTCCTAATAGTTCTTAATTGCCAATATTACCTTAATACAAAAATTTATAGCAAAAATAATTTTATAGATATATCCCTTATTAGGGTCCGGCATGGTGGCTCTACAGGTAAGGTGTCTGCCTTGCCAGCGCTAGCCTAGGATGGACCACGGTTCGATCCCCCAGTGTCCCATATGGTCCCCCAAGCTGGGAGCAACTTCTGAGTGCATAGCCAGGAGTAACCCCTGAGCGTTACCAGGTGTGCCCCCCCACAAATGTATCACTGACATATCCCTTATTTAATAAAGCAAAAAACAAGCAAACAGAAACAAACTAGCATAAAACAACAAAACTTAACTCCTAGACTCAGTGAAAACTATGAAGGTGGGCCAAAGAGATAGCATGGAGATAGGGCGTTTGCCTTGCATGTAAAAGGACGGTGGTTCAAATCCTGGCATCCCATATGGTTCCCTGAGCCATTGGATTGGGGATGGAGGAAGTATAGGAAAAGGAGCATTTGACGGTGTTGAGAAGGTTGGTATAGGACTTTGGTGGTAGAAGTGGTGAAGTAGGATTACAAACATGGAGGTATAGAACAAAGCACAGAAATACCATAACATTGTAAATAGTGAAAGTCAATGAAAAAATTTTTTTCTATGGTCAGATTAAGAGGCCTGAGAATGTGATATAATGTAAAACTAAAAATTCAATCCCCAGCACCAACTGCAATTTCTTTCTTTGTTCTTCTTTCTCTTTTTACTTTCTTTCTTTCTTCTTTCCTTCCTTTTTTTAGTTTTGTTTTAGTTTAGTTTTGGTTTTGGATCATGTCTGACTCTGTCCTCAGAAATTACTTGTGGCTGGGGGCTGGAATGATAGCACAGCGTTAGGGCATTTGCCTTGCAAGTGTGTGACTTAGGACCAATGGTGGTTTGAATCCTGGTATCCCATATGGTCCCCCGTGCCTGCCATGAGTGATTTCTGAGTATAGAGCCAGGAGTAACTGCTTTGCGCCACTGGGTGTGACCCAAAAACCAAATAAAAAAATACTTTTGGCATGCTTGAGGGACCATATGGAATACTGGTGGTTGAACCTGGATCAGTTACATGCAAGGGAAATACACTACCTGCTGTGCTATTGCTCTGGCACAACCAAGTGCAATTCTTGACAGCAATGCTTTGACTGATCCTCATTATGCCTCATCTCAGTCACCTCATCTGTGAAATGAGAATGACTATAGTGGTGAGCATTGCATCATTTCCCTTCTATCCTCCATTTAGTATAGATTAAGGAATGCTTTATATACTCTGGGAATTTTATCTCCCTCCTCCCTTCCCTTTTGCTGTTGTGATGTCTGGGGCTCACATACTTCTTGTGCTTATTCAACAATGCACTGCTGATCCAAGAGCTGAAGAATAGGACCCAAAACTAAAAATCTCACTCTAAAGCCCCATTCTGAGCAGTGGGTCAATATAGTAGACACATGACCAACAAATACCTTTTGACGATTCCTGAATATTTTTTTCCCTGCGGACAGCAATGGTTACTGGCTGGTAGATCTTTGCAAAGTCCCTTAGCCTCAGATTCTGGGCTTTAAGGGAGTAGTTATTGGCAATAGAGTCGCTAGGTCCTCGGTGGTGGTGCTGCTCTTTGAAAGGCGCCGCCCTAGTCCATGATGTGCGCTGCATCAAGGGAGGATAGTAGCTGTGCATCATGACAGTCTAGAAGGGAGAAGATAGAATCAAATAATATGAAAGCTAATCCTGCAGATCCCAGATTCTGAGAGTCACAGAATCCCACAAGCCTCACATCTAAACAATTAATGCATATACTTCCCGAATGGAACCAATTGCAAGTCTCTGACCACTGTGAGCATGACGTCCTGACGCTAAGAATAAAAGCTGGTTTCCAATAAGCATTAAATTATTCAGAGGCTTAAAATTAGCTTAAATTTTGTATTTGCTTTTCTAGGTTATGAATAAATTTTTGGTTAGTTTCTTTAGCCTATAGTGACCGAATGTAGCACTTGGTTTTTTTTTTAATGGTAGGAATACAATTTGCTTTGGTCCACTTCATAAACTGAAATTCCTTTTAGATGATTGTTTTAAAGGTTCTCAAAATGAAGATTTTCTTTTTCTTCGTTACTTGCTGGTACAGCTGAAGTTTTACTTGCACATTTGTACATAAACCTAATGTTTTCAAGTGCCTTAATTGTTTAGAACTCTGGCTTCAAAGGTTTTGGGGAAAGGGTAGGTTTACCTCACATTTTGTTTTCATTAGTAGTAATACATTAGGTACCTCACCAAAAAAGTGTATTTGGTGCCGTTGACTGTTAGTTTTTAGTATGTGCTATAAGATTGGAGATTTATTTGAAAATATAAAGAATTTAAATTTCTCCCAAAGTGGCAGAGTTAGCCATACTGGCATAGTCATTAATTTGCTTGGATGTGAATATCTTGCCACAAATAATGACAACACATATAGCACTTTTCATGAGCGGAAGTAGCCTCTTCTATAAGTTTAAATACTGCTCTTAACAGAATCATAATATGCAATTAGATTTTGCAAGTCTATACAAGAACCCTTACAACAGAACTCATAGCCTTTCCCCCCTTCCTTTATAATTTAGTA
>PVKC010014158.1:7806-22491 GCA_004027635.1 Crocidura indochinensis
ATAAATAAAACAGAATCCATGTACAATTACTTGAAAAAACAATTACAATTGTTTTTCAAGACCCCAAATTATAATATTATAATTATAATATTATATAATTATATACATTATAATGCTTCTTAATAGCACACAAGGCTATCTATAGCCATAAAACTTATGTAACTCCTTAAACATTAGAGGCATACTATTTTTTAACATTCCATGTACATGCATATTAGTTTAAGTTAACCTCAAAAATTTAAGTGTGTTTTTGTAAGGATTAGAGTCAAAGGAGCACAGTAAAAAACGGTGTTAGAGTGGCAATTGTTGTTTGCATAGGCCCACCAAAATATGAGGGGCATGGAAAGAAATAACCTTGACCTAAATACATAGAGACCCTATCCCTGAAGTTTCCTGGCATAAGACCAACTCTAGGTTCCAGGCAAGCTAGATAGTCCAGTCCAATACATTGTAGTGCCAACACACTTTTATTTTTTTACACAGTATCTATTGTTGGTATCATGTTTCCGTATCAAAGATCCTTGAATCTGCATATGCTGCATTGAAGTCAGGATGTGGAGCATCCTCCTGCCTCACCTCGTAATTAAAGGGCTATGAATGAAGCCCTATCCTGTAAGCAGGTCCTTGTTGTTGTTAATCTTCTCAGTGTTAAGGGAAGACTCTTCTGAGCAGTTCGATGTCTGAGCAGTGGTAGGGTCTTCCGTGATAGAGGATTGCTTCCTGGTGATGTTATAGAGAACTTGGATGTTACGTAGATGACTTCCATGGTTCAGAGTTGAATGGATAATGCCCTTTCTTCTGGGGCCTGTGCCAGGTCATTATGTCAGTGTTCAGGGTATAAGGTCACTTTACACTACATGATTTGTGTGTTCCAATCTCTATTAAATAAGATCTTATTTGTATGTATAGTATTTTCCCATTTTAATGTGCCTATGCGAAAAAGGAACAATGCCACGTGGTATTATTGGCAAACATGGGGAGCACATGAACAAGTCCAACAAACTCAATGACATGGTTCAATCAAAAGCATTAACTGGGGGACTCTATCACCAGAATTGCTCATAGAACAACTCATAAAGAGAAGGAAAAAAGTGGTTAGAACCATCTCTGTCAAGAGAATATTTAGTAAGATTTACAGATGTCAAAGAAAAACACATAGAATATTTAAAAGAAATTCGTGTTCATTGTATGTCTTTTGAAATAGTTCGGGGTTGTTAAACACAATGCATGGTATTGGTCTATGATTAGGATTGTGAAGGACTGAAGTTAAAAAGAGTAATGTGGGCAGTGGCGTTTAGGAGGGTAAGAGTAAAGGAGTAAAAAATAAGCTTTATAGGGGAATGGGAAGGGGCAGAATACAAATAGGCATTCTGGATAAACAAATAATAACATAAGGATTGGGAATATTCTTAATATAAGCAGTACGCGCGGGGGCTAACGCCCCCGCGCGGTTTCTACCCCAGAAGGCCTGGAGGCCGGGGGCCGAAGAGGGGACAGCTAGGAGCCTATCAAGGCCCCCAGCGCACCCAAGTTAGAGAGCAGGCAGTCCGCATGGGTAGACCCAGCCTGCAACTCAAGACAGGATAGATAGAGAACTGGAAGACAGGATAAACCCGGCCCACACCCTACGCCCTTACCACCCCAGAGCTTGTGGAAGGGTGGGGAAAACTTGGGACCCCATCTAGGAGGGGACACCCACCCCCCGACACCCACCTGGTCTGGCCCCCTGGGCTGCCACCCCAGAAGGCCTGGAGGCTGGGGGCCGAAGAGGGGACAGCTAGGAGCCTATCAAGGCCCCCAGCGCACCCAAGTTAGAGAGCAGGCCAGAACAATATTTTTTATGGATAGCATTAAATTCCGTAAAATTTGCCTTACATTGAAGAGGAAATTACATCCTGTCAATGACTGACAGAGTCACAAACACTAATGTGAACATTGGCCTTGCATTTCCTTGGATAGTTTGAGTAAGTCAGGTTTGTATGTTGTTGTTTTTAATTTTAGGCATGATTCCAGGTTCTCATTGATGAGACAATTTCTGAATTTACTTTTGATAAGATTCATGCTTGAAAACGATTGTTCGCATAAATATGTAGACGCGAACAAAGAAAGAACAGCAAGCGCTAGCTTTTTTAGTTGGTTATATGAGTCAGGAATACTATTCCAGGTGTTAAAAATCAACATATCGGGGCTGGGCGGTGGCGCTGGAGGTAAGGTGCCTGCGCTAACCTAGGACGGACCGAGGTTCGATCCCCCGGTTCCCCACATGGTCCCCCGTGCCTGCCCGGAGTGACTTCTGAGCGAATAGCCAGGAGTAACCCCTGAGTGTCACCGGGTGTGCCCCAACCCCCCCCCCCCAAAAAATCAACATATCTTCCTTCTTTAGGTCTTTCAAAGCAGACCACTTGTGCTGTGAACTAAGTTCACATTTGTGTTTCTCTAATCTTTCTAAATTAGCACAAAGACGTTCAAATTTCAAGCTCCACAGTTCTTTGTTCTTTAAATCCAGCAATTGCATTTCAAAGTTGCCAATGTCGATATTAAAAGCAGAAAACTTTAATTCCGTTACAGTAACATTCAGAGGTTTTTTTTTTTTTTTTAACAAAGGCTAATGTCACTTTGCTGTTTCTGAAATCCTGAAACTTCTTGAACAAAACTTCCCTCATATTTAAAAGTACTGTTTTAAAATAGGTAATGTCAATATCAGAGTTATATTCTTGGTAATGTTTCAGCAGGCTTGGAAAGTGAATCAAAGTTTCTCTGTCAAAATCTTGAGCAAGAACAGATAATTTGTTTTCAAACGAAGTAACTTCTATCATCGAAAAAATTGTGTTTCCTTTCCCCTGTAGTTTATGATTAAGCTGATTTAGAGGTGAAGTAACATCCACCATGAAATACAGTTTTTGAATCCACTGATCATTTGTTAATTCTGGATAGTGAACACCCTTCTTGAGGAAAAATGCTTTGATTTTTGATAATAAGGAAGCAAAATGTTTCAAAACGTTTCCTCTTGATAACCAAATTGTGCTGAAAATTTGAAACCCTACAATATGGAGATGAAACAGATAAAAGAGAAAAAACTTTTAACAATCTTTAATAGCAAGAAAAGTGTTCCAGAGAAAAGTAGTGATTTCACTGAAAGGAAAAAAAATCTATTGACACTTTAGTGTGTGCTGCAAGAAACCAAACTAAAATACACTCAAAACAAAAATGGCACTTTGTTTAAGGCATATGATATCATATCAGAAAGGAATTGTGATAGAGTGCCTGAAACATTTTAAAAATAATTTTTTTATTTAAACATATTTGTTACAAAATTATTCATACTTGAGTTTCAATCATAGAATGTACATCACCCTTCACCAGTACACTTTCCCCACCACCAATGTCTATTGTTTCCTTCCCCTTCACCCTCCTCTCCCTGTCAGGGGCAGGCATTTTGCTTTTTTCTCTTTATCTCTCTTTTCCTTTATGACACTAGGTTTTCAAAATTTTCTTTATGACACCATGATTTGCAATATTGTTAATTAAAGGGTACCATGCATGTCACTTATCCATTTTCAGCATCCACTTCTTGTCCAGAGTCATAAGTTCCAACTATCAATGTCATAATGTACCTTTCTCTATTCTATCTGAACTCACCACTTTTTATGGCAAGCTTCCTATCATGGACTAGTCCTTCTGTTCCTCATCCCTATTTTAGCTAGATATTATTACCTTATTGCCATTTATTATTCTTATATGCCACAAATGATTATTCTGTGTCTATACCTCTCCTTCTGACTCATTTCACTCAGACTAGTAATCTGTGATGTTGATGTATGTACAGATGATGCACTGTGCATGGCTCAGTGTTTTTATGTAGTCACAAGAAATAAGTTGCACACCTGTACATTGTATCCACTCATTGTATGATAGACTGGATTAAAAAAAATCTCCCTGTTGAACTAAACTCTGTGATAAGATGACACAATAAAGATAATTTCTGAAATTCACAATTGTGATCAAATGCAGGCTATTCACCACCCTGGGTGAGAGTATGGATATCCGCTACTAGCATCTTCTCCATGGTGAAGTAAAGTGGCTTGTTGGCAAGAGGGAAGAAGTAGTGTAGTTCTTGTGAGAGCAGAACTCTGACTTTGTACAGCCCCAGTTGGACAAGGAATGGGTAGCTAGGCTTATGTATTTGGCAGACATTATTCATTTTTTCTATGAACTTAATATTTCTCTGCAGGGGAGTTTCACAAGTAGTTTTTACAGTGAGACATAAGATGGATGTGTTCAAAAAAAGAATCTGATTCTGGGATAGCTGTGTCTGAGAAGGAGATATTGAAATGTTTCCACTTTTGCAAAAAATTTCTGATTGCCACTTATATTATGTAGAAAGTCATAATCAATATGAAGAAAAGAATTTAAGGGCATTAGCTCACAACTTTAATCATGGGTACTCTAAACATGAGAATCCACGGAAAAGAAAACTCTGGGTTGAGAATCCCTTCATGGAAAATGCCCACTCTTGTGCAAAATAAAATATGTGTTTTATGATCACTACAGGCACTATATTTCTAAACCCCACCCAACCTGGTCTGAAGAAGCAAGGTAGCAGGAAAGAAATAATAAACCAAGATAGCCAGGAAAGGATGATCATAGAGTCCATGGACTTTTACCTTGTACACTCTGCCTGGAGCCCAAAAAGCTAGAACACCTCTTTATTAAAACCAATTCCCAATACCAGGAGGCTTCAGGTAAAGAAAGAGAGACAAAAGTACATATTCAGTGAGCTTTTACCTATCAAAGGAAGACCTTTAAGAAAGAGTGAGGTTGGGGGAGCACCTTTTTTTAGGGTTGATACTGGGTATCATCTTACACTCTTGGAGCTGGCCGCTGGGGCTGCACACAGGGCACGCACTGACAGAGGTCAGGAACAGAGTCCTGACTCCTGGAGCAGCCCCCCAGCACACAGAAGAGCCACATTAAAAGTGCAAAGAACCATAGCAAGACTCTGGAAACAACCAAGATACCCTTCAACAGCTGAATGACTAAAGAAACTGTGGTACATATATACAATGGAATATTATGTAGCCATCAGGAGAGATGAAGTCGTGAAATTTTTCTATACATGGATGTACATGGAATCTATTATGCTGAGTGAACTAAGTCAGAGAGAGAGAGAGAGAGAGAAAGAAACAGAATGGTCTCATTCATCTGTGGGTTTTAAGAAAAATGAAAGACATTTCTCAACAATTTTCAGAGACTAAAGAGAGGAGGGCTGGACGTTACAGCCCATGAACCTCTCTACAAAGAGTATTGAGTTTAGTTAGAGAAATAACCACATTGCGAACTATCCTAGCAATGAGAATATATGAGGGAAGTGAAAAGCCTGTGTAGAATACAAGTGGGGCGGGGAGGGGAGGAGGGATATTTGGGACATTGGTGGTGGGAATGTTGCACTGTTGATTGGGGGGGTGTCATCTTTATGACTGAAATCCAACCACAATCATGTTTGTAACCAAGGTGTTTAAATAAAATATATTAAATAAAATGTGTACAGAGCCACATGTGGCTCGCGAGCCGCAGCTTGCTCACCACTGTCTTAGACTGAGCACGCAGCTTGGCGAAGGATGCACATGGAGCCGTGAGGGAGGAATGGGACACCTGCCTAGCCAGCCGGATCAGCCGAATCAACCCTGGCCATCAATGGGGTGACAGCCAGATCACCCTCACATCCGATTCTTACTCTTTTAAAGAAGATTGAAAGGACTAAAAAGAAACAGATGTTCTAGTATTATTTATAAGCTACAGGAATTGTTGATGAAGGGTGTGTGGCAGAAACTTTGGGAAAAGCTATATAGAGGCTACATCATGCTTTAGTATTGTAATTAACCCAAGAAATGTTATAATAGTTTCTATTATTGATTAGTCTTCGCCTCAAAATAATTCTCAACAAGTTTGAAGAAAAGCAAAATTATTTCTTTTTTCTTCTTTTTATTAGTATCTAAATAGTTTGAAAGTACATGAGATACGGTGATTCTTATGTGGACTTTGGACTAGACAAAATAGTCCTTATAACAAGAATATTAAGTAGAGTGGCCTGAAATTGGGAGAGCCAATTCCGAAAGATGATAGAATACATCAGCTCCTTGAACAATATGAGTTTAATTGAGCTGCAGAAGTTTACCAACACATGGAATATTTTTGTAATATTAAAGTCTTAATAATAAACTACAAATTTTCCCTCTAGCTTATGTAACATTTTACAACAAAGCTAGTTTATTGACTTTTCCCCCTTTTTTTCCCATCATTTTTTCCCTTTTCTTCTATTTTTGATAACCTGATCATATCAAATGAATATAGTGTCTATCATTTTGTAGTTAGAGGAATGAGATGTAGGGGATTATTTGAGAAGATAGTTTGATAAATGGAATCTTTGCTTTTAAAATTCTCTTTAAAATTAATAAAGCTATCAAAAGTTATGGGAAGTATAATGGTAATGAGATACATTATAATTGGGTAGAGAGACTGGTAGGCAAAACTCTTGATTTATGCCTCGCACAGTGGCATATTAAATAACTGTGTATTTTTACTGATAAAATAGTTGAATTACATTATCTTTGGTAATGATAGGAATCATAATAATGTTCTTGTCATTGTATTTTAGCTGTTATGATATGGACAGTTCAGAGATCATTTTGCTTATAACAGGCTACTTAAATATACCTTTCTTGGTTTCTGAATATATTTCTAAATAGATAGGCATTCTGGGTAAAACGGGTTTAACTGAATTGTTTAGTAGACTTAAAATAATAATTTCCCACATAATTATATAATTTACTATTTTCAAAATGTAACAGTTTGCAGTCCTTGTATGTATTTTCAATGATTGTATATGATAAGGTATGTTTTGGGAGGTGCATATTATTAATGAACTCTTTTCACATAGTATCCTTTATCTGTAGTGATAGTGAATTAAGTTATAGCTGCAATTGCTTGAAAACTTATACTAATTGTTGTTGATTTACTGGTCCTACCTTAATCAGTATTCATACCCCACCCTAAGGTGTAATCTGGTGATTTGATATTGGATTATTTCCTACTTGGTATTCCTCTCCCACCCTAGGGTGTGACCTAATTCTTGTCAATAAAAGCAGGGGTCTAAGGAAGACAAGTGTTCATTCTTTGGTCTTTTTTCCACTGAGCTCCCTTCCTTCTTAGGAGCAGAAAGCTTGGGTGGTTGAATTCCTTGCTTGAGTGCTAGATTTCCTGAACCCATTCTTAAACCTCTTCACTGTTTGGATTATTTCCTGAATCAACATTTGCTTCCAAATCTGCATCTCAGATCCTCAGATCCTGCATTCCAGATCCTTCTTTTGGAACCCTAGGCTCCACTAACAAACTGAGGTTTGAATAGTACATATAGTACATGCAATGTAACATTAGACTAGATACAACAGTTTAAGAATGTGAATCTATTGTACAAAATCATGTAACTTATATCCAACTAAATTTATATATGCATACAAAATGAACATGGATTAGTATAAATGTTTTTTGCAATTTATCTAAAATATGAAGAAGTGATTGCAACCTGACAATATTATTCTTACCTGATACTATCATACCTGATAGTGCTCAAGAGCTATTTCTGGCTTTGCACTCAGATCACTACCAGCAGTGCTAGTGGAGACCTATATGATGGTTGGTGCCAGGAACTGAATCCAGTTCAGCCACATCCAAGGCAAGCCCCCTACACACTCCCTAAAAGAAGTTTTTTTTGGTTTTTGTCTTTCTTTTTTTTGTTTTTTTAGGCCACACCTAGTGGCGCTCAGGGGTTACTCCTGGCTATGTGCTCAGAAATCACTCTTGGCTTGGGGGACCACATGGGATGTCGGGGGATCGAACCGCAGTCCGTCCTAGGCTAGTGTGTGCAAGACAGACAGATGCCTTACCGCTTGCGCCATTGCTCCAGTCCCTAAAGCTAATGTTTTATTCTTTCTCTTTCTTTTGTTTTTTGGGGCCATACCTGGTGCCACTCAGGAGTTTACTCCTGACTGTGCTCACAAATCACTCTTGGTAGACTTCATATGGGATGCCGGGGATCAAGCCAGGTCAGTCATGTGCAAGGCAAATGCCCTACCCGCTGTGCAATCCTTCCAACTCACAAAGCTTCTGTTTTTTAAAGGTCTAAATTTTGGAGAAAGGAAAACAGTGTTAAAAAACAATGTTAAAGGAGAAATGTATTACTTAGGAAGAAAATAATAAATTCTGGCTATAAAGTTTGCATTGAGCAGAAGAATCTCAATTTTATTTTTTTCTTCAGATGTTTTATAAATGACAGTAATAAACAAAAAGTATGACAGCTGCTAAACTTATTCTAGGCTATGAAATTTCTCAGTGACTCATTGATACTATCAAAGATATCTCTTAGCTTATGCTTTGGTATAAGTAATATATATAAAACTTTTATAATCATCTTTTATTTGATGTAATCTGTATTGCCATTTTTATTTATATTTTGGCATATGTCATAAAGACAGGTTGGGGAATTGCTTGTAAATTTATTCTTAGTCATCATGGTAATATTATCCTTCTCTTGAGTTTGTTCACTGTTGCTTTAAGACTGTCAGAACTTTTATATTGTTATGAAGTCAGTGGTAGCAAGCAAACTTTACCTTTTCAAGTGTAAGATTGAGCCCTAAAGGGTGCTCATTTATATTCTGTAAATTTGTTGTGTCTTTAAGGTATAGTTTTGCCTTAAAAAGTAGAAAGTAACAGACTTTTAAGATGAGTTCAGTCTTTAAGAAATGTAACGAGATTTTTGCAAATGCATTCTTCTTGAGTAAGATTTATAAATAAAGTTTCAAAATAAAGTGTGGAAGATTTGTATCAAGACTTTTTTGGGGGGTTTTGGTTTTGGTTTTTGGGCCACACCCAGTGAAGCTCAGGGGTTACTCCTGGGCTCTGCGCTCAGAAATCACTCCTGGCTTGGGCACCATATGGGGTGCCAGGGAATGAACCAGGGCTCATCCTAGGTCAGCCGCGTGAAAGACAAATGCCCTACCACTTGTGCCACTGCTGCAGCCCTTTTATTAAGACTTTATTAATCAGGAATATAGAAAAACTTCCTTGGGATTAAATACATAAGTATGTGTGCAAACTTTCTAACACAAATACATCTCCCTTTTTAATTTGAGTTCAAATGAATTCTTTTTATTTTTGGCTTTTAAATTTTATTTTAATTTTTTGATATTTTTTATTTATTGATGAAAATGCATGACATGGTTAACATAACTGATCATAATACAATTGTTTCAGGAAGACCAAAAGCAACATGATTAAAAAAATAGAAAATTGAGGGGCCCGGGAGATAGCATGGAGGTAAGGCATTTGCCTTTCATGCAAAATGTCATCGGTTCGAATCCCGGTGCCCCATATGGTCCACCGTGCCTGCCAGGAGCAATTTCTGAGCATGGAGCCAGGAGTAACCCCTGAGCACTGCCGGGTGTGACCCAAAAAGACAAAAAAAAAAAAAAAAAATAGAAAATTGAAAGATAAACTAAAGAAATGGGAGAGAAAGAAAGGAAAAGTGGCAAATACATTTTTGAAAATTATTGAATCACCAAGGAACTCATTAAAGCACTAGCAGAAAGTTTAGTGAGCTTTAGATTTTCTTTGGATAGCTTATTTCACATGCGGATGTCTACTTTATCTTTACAAAAGACAGCAATATATATTTAACAAGTAATATCAAAATCATGTCCAAATATAAATACTATGAAAGAGGTTGGACTAGACAGCATTCCCACCAGCAGTGGATAAGAGTTCCTTTCTCTCCACATCCCCGCCAGCACTGATTATTCTCATTCTTTGTGACTTGCTCTGTAAGGGCTGAGAAAAGTATTTCTTTAGTTTTTTCTATGCTTTTTTCCAGAGCTGGGAAAGTGATGGAAGTACATAATTAAAAAAAAGCAATCCAGTAAAATGCTTTTTATGTTGAGAATATATAAATACCAAGGTAAAGTGACTGTAGAATGAATAATTTGTTCACCCCCTCCAAAATTTTTTAAATTTTCTTCCTTCGACTCCCTTTCCCTCCCCAATGACTCCACCCCTGTTACCCTATGCACTTAATAAAACCATATATATATATATATATACACACACACACACACACTCACATTTGTTTTCCTTTACATCACCCTCCTATGTGGAAGGCTTTCCAATAGGTATAAATATTCATTCAAGAAATAAATAAATGGAAGTTTCTATCATCTATTCATCATTCTAGCTACTAAAAAAAAAAAGCCCATAGTCAAGTTTCATAGACATGAATATGGATCAATGATACTCTGAGTTGTTTTGATTATGGAAGTTTATTCCAGCCATGTTTGCTTTGAATTTCATTTTTCCTTGCTGTTCTTACTCTATGTACAATACAGTTTATTGGCCTACATTAATTATCTATACTAGTAGCATTGGATACCTGCTAATATGAGACATGTTCCTTAGATATATATTTTTGATCTCCATTAAATCTGATAATGCATTGCTAGTACTTTAAAAAGCTTCTTGGGCATGTTTTTTGATTCTTTTATTTAAGTAGAATTTAATTTTTACTTCCCCCCTACCCTCTTAAAATAGAGTTTTAAATCCCTTGCTGCTTAATTCTTAAAGAAGATAGAACTCTATGCTGTCTTTCTGTGGCAATGGTAGACTTTTCTCCTCAACTCTGCATAACTCAATGTGAATTCTTTAGAACATTACATTCCCCCCCCCTTTTTTTTTTATTGTGGGCAAAGTATATTACAAATCTTTCACAGTTATATTTAAGGGACATAGTAATAATGAATGAGGGGAATTCCCAGCACCAGTGTTGTCCTTCCTACACTCCTGTTCCCAGCATGCATACCACTCTCCCCTCCTCTACCCTCGTAATGCTAGTGCAACTTGTATAGCTTGTATAGCTTGATGTAGATTGGGTATCATTTCTGTTGTCGTTGACTTTGGATATCGTATTCAAGTTTGGTCATTTTTTATTTCCACCAAATGGACATACGACTGTCTAGTCTTGTTACCGTACATTTTCCTCCCTCCGATTATAATGCTGATCAAGGTGATTCCAGTAATGTGACTCTATTGGAGATATAAGAAGGGATATGGGAGGAGTCCATCTAGGTGCTGTAAATATCTCTTTGAAGAAGAACTACAGGCTCCATACTCTTACACATCCCAAGGTGTGGATGATGACATCCCGCCTCTGTAGCTGTGGATCTTGCTGTTTGCGTAGGTCATAGGAGAGAGGGTTTTTATTTTATTTTTTATGGTTCTAGGATTTCTATTCCATCACTGTTGTTATAATCAGTCTTCTGTGATTAGTGGACTTGGTTTTTGCTCAGATTCTAGGTCAGAGCCTAGGCTATAGTCGTTCAGCTTGGTTCCAGATGTTCTGCTCAGTTGCAGTTGTCAAAGTCGGACCTCTGGGATTAGAGATCTTGGTTTTTGTACGAATCCGAAGGTGAGGCCTAGTCTAGGAACTGCCTCATTGGTCCCTTGCTAGGTTTTTTCCAGTCCATGCTTGTCAAGGTCAGTCTTCTGTAAAGAGCAATTTTGGTTTTTGCTTAGGGCAAAGGATGACATGTCTCCCAATTGTATCATACCACTAGATGGTAAGATATGGCAGCCCTCTCTTAGCTCAAGTTGTTGCTGTTTCCTCGTGTCAGGATTCCATGGTAAAACTGGTGCAAGTTGGTGCCAGGGTGGCGTTCGAAATTTCCCTGGGTGGAATCTGGTTTCTGGTGCTGTTGCTGGGACCTGTGTTAGTTCCATGTCTGGGATCTGGGGTTCTGGGTTGGTTGGTCACTTTCCGATCACATGGAATCTAAGTTGGGTCCACGTGACCTATATTCAGGATGGGAGGTGAGCCTGTATTATAACAAGTATGGATTCTTATCCCTAGTAGATAAGAGCTTATTTCTGTGCATAACATTTCCCTTTATTTAGAGTGTCCATGCAAAAGGGCATGGTGACAAATTATATTGCTGGTGGATTTGGAGATGAGAATGATAGTCTGCACAGTCCCTGTGCCCTGGTTTGACCTGGGCTTTTATCCCAGGCAAGACTTCTCTTGTAGATTTTCATACCACTCAAAAGCAAAATTTTGGTGAGGTTGGAGAGACAAAGAGAAAAAGGAAAAAATAATAGATAGATAGATAGATAGATAGATAGATAATAGAAGAAATAGATAAAATTGCATTTAAAAAAGGTGTTCAGGAGCCCCGGCTCAGTGGTGCTAGAGGTAAGGTGTCTGCCTTGCCAGCGGTAGCCTAGGACAGACCGCAGTTCGATCCCCTGGTGTCCTATATGGTCCCCCAAGCCAGGAGCGACTTCTTAGTGCATAGCCAGGAGTAAACCCTGAGCGTCACCGGGTGTGACCCAAAAACCAAAAAAACAAAAAAAAAGATGTTCAAATACATTTTGTTTATGAGGCTAATTTACTTTTGGGGATAAGCAGACTAGGAGGTACTATGGAGGTATTAAACACATAAAGGAAATAGAGGCTTCTCTATCGAGTTTTTTGAGGTTTTCTTTTGGAGGGTGAAATCCAGGTTGGCTTTTCATCATACATGGAATCTTATTGGGTTCGTTAAATTATTTGTAGCCATGAGGGAAGTGTCCTTGAGCTGGGGGTCCTTCTGGGGCTGACTCAGCATTCGAAAGTCCATGATTAGGAGGATAAGAAGGGCCATCAAACAGCAGGTGTGTTGGTTGTAGTTTCTTGCCGAGGCATGTGATGTGGGGCTAGAAGGGTGTCCTTCTGGTTTGGGAGCTTGGTGGTGGTTTATTGGGGCAGGAGGTTGGCCTTAGTACCTAATTGGTCAATAACTAAGGTGAAGAGGGTTAAATAAGGAAGGGTGATGGGTCAGGATTAGGGGCTGAGAAAATAGAGGGATTTCTGAAGGAGAAGGGGTACTATATGGGAGGGGCTATATACAGTTTGGGCATGGTTTGTTTACATTTTAGGTTTGGCAAGCAGAGAGGAGTCCACTGTCTACAAACTCATGCCCACATAAAGACAGACATTAGTTTTCTATTCTTTTTTTTTGTTTGTTTTTGTTTTTGTTTTTTTTTTTGGTTTTTGGGTCACACCCGGCAGTGCTCAGGGGTTACTCCTGGCTTCTTGCTCAGAAATTGCTCCTGGCAGGCACGGGGGACCATATGGGGCACCGGGATTCGAACTGATGACCTTTTGCATGAAAGGCAAACGCCTTTACCTCCATGCTATCTCCCGGGCCCCTAGTTTTCTATTCTTATGTTTTTCTTGGAGGCCTGACCCTCATAGGCTGGGTCTGAGTTTTTGAGATATGATTGAGGTAAGGAAAGATAAATAATTGGTTAAGATTTGACTTAGGATAGAAAGGGGGGAAAAACAAAAGATTAGAGAGAAGAGAAAGGAAGAATAAGTAAATACAGTAAAAAAACAAGTTAAAGAGAATTGTGTTAGTGCGTTGGTATTGGTGGGTTTTTTCTCTTTCGAGGCTCTTTGTCCCTGATGGGGACCTAGAATCTTCACTGTGTTTTACAAGTAAAAAGAAGTATGATTTGAAGATCTGAAAATGTTAAGCCAAAATATTAAGATGGAGACCGGAGCAGTGAATTGAGTCTTTACTATTGCACCATTAAGGTTATTGTCATAACCAATGTCATGATTTTTTCTCTGTTATAGTCTAAATGGTTAACTTACACATTTTGCACTAAGTATACAATATATTTGTAGTTAATTTTTGTCCCAACCCGCAGGACGTGTGTGTGTGTGTGTGTGTGTGTGTGTGTGTGTGTGTGTGTGTGTGTGTGTGAGACATAAAACAAAGACACAGAGACAGAGAAAATGTGAGAAGAGTTCGTCCTTTATTGGAAGAAGATCAGCTTATATACATTTCTAAAAGGCAGAATTCTGCAAGCAGGCAATGGAATACAGATACATGAGCAAGCAGAAATGCCTACATAAGGGGACCCATCACGGGCAGACAGAAATTTACAGATAATGGGAACTTCAGATAATGTTAGACTCAGTTTCCCAGGGTTACAAAATTGTGTTCTCATTGTCTTTGTTCAAACCTTAAATGGTAAACATATAAACTTACTTCACAAGGCTCCCTGCAAATTTTTATAAGGGTTATAAGGTTTTTGTGAATGTATTTTCCACATTTTTTAGCACCGGCTGTTGAAAAGACTTTTTCAAAAATTACCCTGTTGGGCTTCCTCATCTCCTTTGTCACAGCCAGTATTCTGTATTATGTGGACTTATTCTAGATTCTATACTGTTCCTTTGATCAGCTATCAGTTTCTTCATTGCTTTCATACAAATGTTGGGGATTATTGCTTGATAATAAGTCTTGAAATTGGGTTGTGCCAGTCTTCCACTTTTATTCTTCTCTTTAAATACTGTATGAGTATTCTGCATCTTTGGCTTTTTCTTATAAACTTTAGAAAGAGGCTGTTGATATTTAAAAAGCCCTGCAAGAACCTAATTAGGAATGTAGTGATTTATAGATCAAAGTTTGGAAGAACTGACATTTGGACAGGGAGGTTGGTTTAATCTCACTTGTTGGTGGTGAACAGAGGCTATTCTTGGCTCTGTGCTCAGAATTAAGCACTGATGATGCTCAGAGGTCATATTGGTAACAAGGATTG